>CM053272.1:81897287-81947287 GCA_028583415.1 Protea cynaroides | reverse complement strand
TTACCTAAGTGCATGTAGCTGCTGCTGCAATGTACTCTGCCTCTGCTGTAGAAAAGGAGACAGACTCCTGTTTCTTGTTGTGCCATGCTATTAAGCTCTCCCCCAAAAAGAATGCACCACCACTAATGCTCTTTCTGTCAACAATGCGACCAGCCCAGTCTGCATCTGAAAATGCTATCAAAGTGAAACTTCCAATCTTTGGATACCACAATCCATAGTCTGTTGTGCCTTTCAAATATCTGAGTATCCTCTTCACTGCCATCAGATGAGCCTCCTTTGGACAAGCCTGAAATATGGCCACCAGGCATACTGCTTGCAGAATATCAGGCCTTGAAGCTATCAAGTACAGTAAACTGCCAATCATTGACCTATACAGTGTCTGATCAACTGTTGGGGAATTATCTTCTGAACTCAGCTTGATATTCACTGTCATTGGTGTCCCCACTGGTTTACAGTCCTCCATCACAAATTTCTTCAACATCTCCTTCGTATACTTCATTTGAGATATGAAGATGCCATTTTCTCTTTGATGAATTTGCAGCCCTAGAAAGTAGGACATCTCTCCAAGCATAGACAACTCAAACTCTGTTATCATCCTCTCAGCAAACTGCTTGCAAAGCTTCTCACAGTGCCCCCCAAAGATGATGTCATCCACATAGAATACAACTACCAGTTGGTTGCTGTCTTCTGTCATGACATATACGTTGCTGTCCAAAACTCCTCTTTGCAGACCCAATTTATGCAGATATGTATCAAGCCTTTCATACCAAGCTCTTGGAGCTTGCTTCAACCCATATAGATCCTTCTTCAATTTACAGACCATATCTTCATCATTACTAAGTTGGAATCCTTCAGGTTGCTCAGTGTACACTTCCTCTTCTAGATTTTCATTCAGGAATGCAGATTTCACATCCATTTGATAAACCTTGAATCCTCTGTGCACAACTAATGCAAAGAACATTCTGATAGACTCCAACCTTGCCACAGGTGCAAAAGTTTCATCAAAATCAATTCCTTTAACTTGAGCATATCCCTTGCATACAAGTCTGGCCTTGTTTCTCACAATCTGGCCTTCTTCATTTAATTTGTTCCTAAAATCCCACTTTGTGCCAATCACATTTTTGTCTGCTGGTCTAGGAACTAGCTCCCAAGTATTGTTCTTTAAAATTTGGTCAAACTCATCATTCATAGCTTTCAACCAAAATTCATCATTGCTAGCCTCATGTACAGTTTTAGGCTCTATCTCAGACAATAGTGAATAAGCAGTAGCTTTCACCCTTATGGTTTGTATGCCTGCATTTGGATCTCCTATCACTTGATGATTAGGATGAATTTTCAACCATCTGTTGTCTTTTGGTCTACCATCTCTCTGCATTTTAGTATGAATCTCTTGCACTTTAGATTCTTCTTCATCTTGTTGCCCTTTGTCACCTGATAGACTGTCATCTTCATCAAGTTCTTCAAGGATGGACCCTCTAGGTTCAGATCCTTTTTGGTTCCCTAGATTCTCATCAATTTTCACATCTGAACTTTCAACAATTCTTCCTAGTCTCTTGTTGTAGCACCTGTATGCCTTACTTTTGAAAGAGTACCCAAGAAATATGCCTTCATCAGCTCTGTCATCAAATTTGCCAAGATTTTCTTCCTTTCGCTTGATGTAGCACTTTGAACCAAAAACCCTGAGATATTTTACTGTAGCTTTCCTCCCAAACCACAATTCATAAGGTGTTTTGTTCTCATGAGGCCTTAGAAGACATCTGTTGGTGATATGTACTGCAGTATAGATGCCTTCTCTCCAGAAATGCTTTGTTGTGTTATTTTCTGCCATCATAGTTCTAGCCATTTCTTGGACTGTTCTGTTCTTCCTTTCAACCACTCCATTTTACTGAGGTGTTCTGGCTGCTTAATGTTGAATTCTGATCCCACTTTCACTGTAGAAGTTTGAGAATTCATTCCATGTAAATTCTTTGCCTTGATTAGACCTTCAACACTTAATTATGTTTCCTGTTACATTTTCTACTCTCTTCTTGAATGCTTTAAACTTGTGAATAGCTTCAGTTTTGTCCTTCAAAAACATCACCCAGGTCATTCTAGAATACTCATCTATAAACAAGATGAAGTATCTCTCGCCTCCTATGGCCTGTATTCTCATAGGTCCACACAAGTCTGTGTGTATCAAGTCAAGAGGTTTACTTGAATGGTACTCCTTTGATATATAAGTAACTCTTTCCTGCTTACCCTTCTGACATGGACCACATACATGGCTCTCTGGAGTCTTTATTTTGGGAAGATCTCTCACTGCTTGCTCCTTGCTAATTTTAGTTAAATTTTTGAAGCGAATGTGTCCCATTCTTCTATGCCACAACCAATTTTCATCTTCTTGAGTTATCATGCACTTGTTGATGGCATTTGTCAACACATATAGATTTCCAACTGTTCATTCACCAGCAGCCACTGCCTTTCCTGTTCCAACCCTGTGAACGACAAACCCTTCATTGTTGAAAGTGATCTCATGTCCTTGATCACATATCTGACTCACACTGAGTAGATTATGTTTCAGTGCATTGACATATAAGACATTGTGAGACTTTATCCTCCCATTATTAAAGTTTACTGAACCTCTTCCTTCAACTCTGGCACCTTCATTATTTCCAAATTTCATTGTACCTCCTTCTGCAGCATCGAGGCTTGTAAATTTTTCTTTATTGCCAGTCATGTTTGTCGAGCATCCACTATCAAGAATCCATGGAGATTGTTTTCCTTTGTTTTCTTTAAGTGCTACTTGCACCAACAAAGAATTGTTCCTTTTTTCTGTGGTTTTTCCACCCATGTAGCCTTGTCTTTCACTGTAATAGGCTTCCATGTATTTCTCACCATTTCATTTTTTTCTTCTCTCTGAACTGGTTTTCTAGGAAATCTTTTCTTTCCTTCCTCGTAGCTTTCCTTTGAGATGGAAGGATTGTTTTGCAGTTTTTGGCTATATGCCCAAGTCTCTCACATCTATAGCATATTACTCTCACATCAGCAAGAAGAACAAATCTTTTTCTATCAATGAACACTGGAGGTCTTTGCTATCTTTTACATTCTGCCACTCTATGACCTTAGGCATTACAGCCATAACAGTATCCTCTAAATCTAATTCTCTGTACTTGCCTGTTTCTCTAAAACTGACCATTCTTCTGGAGCTGACTTTGTTTTCTCTGACTGCCTTGCCTGACTGTCTTGAAGCCCTCTTCATCATTCTTACTTTTAGTAGCTCTCATAGCTAGTGACTCCTTCTGCTTTTCTTTCACAAACACAATGGGATTACTTGCAGACTCCTTTTCTTTTATCTCCTCAGATAGTTGCTCAGTGTATCCAAGTCCAGATTTAATATGAGAGGATCTCTGATAACTTAGAATCTCATCAAGGATGTTGTCTTCCTCCTTTTCTTTATCTTCAGAACTGCTGGTTTCTTCATCTTCCTGTAACCTGACATTCTTATCTTTTGATTTTAGAATGGTTACATGAGGGACTTTTGTAGTAGCTTCAGCATGATTTTTTTCCTTTGTAGACTTGGCCAAATCTGCCACAAGTCTTACAATTACTTCCTCAAGCTTCTTACACTCAGAAGCCTTTAGTGTAAGATCATTGTCAAGCTCATCAGCAATTATTTTTTCTTTCCTGAGAGTTTCCATAATTTCAACATTTATCTCCTTTGCTTGGTTTAGTTGCTCATTCAGGTTTTTGTTCTTCTTTCTTTCTGACTTGAGCTCTGTAAGTTAGAAAGCAACTCTGATTTAAGACTAGATTGTCATCATCTTCAATTCTTTTCTTGACATTGTCACCTTTCCTTTTTGTTGTTTCACTCCCTGTAGGAGTCTCTTCAAGTCTTGCCATAAAGAGAATATCATCATCATTTTCATCTTCAGACTCATCAGAGAGGTCATCATGCTTTGACAGATAACTTCTCTTTCTTGGAATGAATTTCTTCTTTCATTTCTTTTCTTGGCTTCCTTTAGACTCTTCTTCATCAGAATCATACACTCTACCCATTTTGTGGCACTTAGAGGCAAAGTGTCCTAAGCCACCACAGTTGAAACATCTCATTGAAGACTTGTTTTTGAACTTATCAGATCTCTTCTTGAGTTTGTTAGCCAGATAGGCTATAAGTTCATCATCTGCATCATCTGTGTCCTCCGCTGCATCAGCTTTTGAGTCTTCCACTGGCTCTTTCATTTTTAATTTTTTAAAGGCTTCAAAAGCAGCTTCCTTCTCGGCTGGCATTGGCTCAATCATTCTCATCTCATAGGTAATCAAAATTCCATGTAGTTCATCTATGGTCAAAGTATCCAAAGTGGCAATTTCTTCAAGGATTGACACCTTGGCATTATATAGTTTTGGGAGTATCCTCAACACCTTCTTGACCACATGAATCTCCTTCAGTTCTTCACCTAATGCTCTGATTGCATTGGTGACCTTGTTTACTCTATTCAGGTAAAACTCAATTGTCTCACCTTTACTCATTCTCAAGCTTTCAAATTGAGATCTCAGTATCTGTAATTAAGCCTCATTGATTTTGCTATCACCTTCATGTACGCTCTGCAACTTGTCCCATATCCTCCTTTGATGTTGGACAGCTGATTACTCTAGTAAGCTCATTACTTACAAGTGCAGCTAGGAGAGCTGTGACAGCCTTAGCTTCATTATCTCTCCTCTTTATCTCAATTACATCACTGATATCTTCTGTTGTGTGCTTGTACCCATTCTTCACAGCTAGCCATACCCCATATCCTTGTGCAATCAGGTATGCCTCCATTCTGACTTTCCATATACTGTAGTTGGAGCCATCAAACATGGGAATTACTATGCCAATGATGTTCTTCATTTGTAGCCATAACTCAGTCTCAATGCACTATTTGTACCCGAAGCTGTCAAACTTCTCCCCTTGGGAACTGGGCTCTGATACCACTTGTTATTCCCAGGTTGACACTGAGAGGGGGGGTGAATCAGTGACCACTAAAAATTCCTTTTCCACTATAATGGTCTGGTATTCTACTATGGAGAATGCGGCCAAGAGCTGTTGATCAACTTCTGCTATGCTGCCTTGAGCTGATTACTTGAACTTTCTCACAGTCAATCTGTCAAACACATTTCGTGCACACACCAACCACACACCCACAGGTATCCATACCAGGGGCTTGGCCTGCCAAGTGTGTACACCCAGACCTGTAGCACACAGCCTTCTAATCCACACTCACAAGCACATACATAGGATACACAATATAACGTGGTTTACCAATCATACACTATGATGGCTACTCCACGGGGCAAAACCCTAACCAGGATTTTATATATACCCAATACTCAACAATAATGCTATGGTTGCACCTACCCCAATTCAAGTCAAGCACCCACTTGACAGGTCATATAATATGTATATCAAATGATTACAAACCCTTCCCATATAGCAATGATACAGTAAATAGAGTTTGTGTGCGAGTTTACCTCCCGGTCTTGCTTACTACAGATGCAAGCCTCTCTGTGCTAGCATTTCAGCCTCCTCTCGGGCTGCATAGCTCATTCTTCACCATAAGAACTACATTGGATGCTCATAGCTGGTCCTCACACTTTCTTCAAGCTTCAATGAAGCTTTCATGACCTCACACTGCCAGTAGGAGTTTCAATCTCTCTCCGAGAATCTTCATTGTAAGGTTTTCATCAAAATCACCCTTTCAGACCTTCTACTCGAGCTCAAACCCTTTTCATTGTCTTTTTTTTCGAAATGCCTTTAATTTGACATATTATGGGCCTCGATCTGAGATCGAACGACTGAGATATGATCAAAAGAAGTTTGGCCAGTGAGATTATTCCAAATGGAATCTTTGGCCCTGATTCGGTGTGCCACGATGCACTCTATCACTGTCGCGTCTAACGCAACGTACGCCGTTGTCGTCGTCTGAATGGCGGAGAAGGAATCAACCTCACTCGACCGTTGGATTGGTCAGAGAAATGTGGGATCTCCTCTGATCCCTCCGATCGGCCTCATCACGTCAGGCACGATCGGGATGCGCCTCGGCCTTCAGATGCGCATCTTCTGCGCATGCACACTTCATGCACGCACCACTGAATCATGGATCCTCTTCCGTGCGGCGCAACTCATACTTTTATACTGCCTTCGGCCAATGAGTAGCATCGCACAAGAATATGAGCGTGAATTCTACGCAACACTGAATCCCACCTTTTGTGAGCCCTTGATCTGGCATCTTGTTGCCGTGGCTTGATCAGAGCCGTAGAGGAGGAATTTACAATTTTTCAAAAGAACGAAAATGCCCCTCCACAAAGTGTGGTAATGCCCTGTATATCCAAAAAATTCCAGTAGGGTCTTGAAGGATTTCTTCTTTGCGACATTTCATCGAACATCCTGAGCGTATGCCGAAGGACCCTGTTGTGGCTTGCGGCGCACGCGGCTTACGCTGTGCTGCTGCACTGTCTACTTGTGTGTGGCATGGCATGGCTTACGGCATGCTGCTACTGAGTTGTGTGTGGCTGCCTCCATGTGCGCGGCTGTGTTGTGCGCATGGCCCTGACATGTGCGTGGCATGGCATGCTGGTATGGGCTTGAGCTTGCTGCTGGGCATGTTGGCATGGCCTGCTGGCCTGGTGTCGCGGGCATCTGCCAAGCTGTCCTGGGCTGGCTGCCATGTTGGCCTGGGCTGGCTGCCATGTTGGCCTGGCCACCCAAGGTGGGACCCACCTAGTCCCCACCCATTCTCTCTCCTCTTTTTCTCTCCTCCATTTTCTCTCTCTTCTTTCTCTCTCTTCTGTTGGACATTCTCATCAGTTGGGCTTCATTCTCTTTAGTTGCTGCATCAACCTAGTCACCTTGATTGACAGAGAGTTCTATAGACACTCTCTCTCCTCCATATCACTCTCTCTCTGCTAAGGTTGCCAATAATGACAACACTTATAACACTGTCTAGACAGGGTTTCAACAAAGTTATTCTCTAGCTCAATCGCATTTGGATTCCCTTTGTTTTTAGAAAATGAGATTGAGCTTGAGTATAGGGTTTGCAACTCAGATTGTCAGAAGAATAAAATTTGGATGCTAACTATATGAGATGATCGTAAACCATGGTCATAAAATGGTGCAAAATGTGCTCGTGCTCTTTGAATGAAAAAGAAGAAGAAGAATAAAGCAAAAAGAGGAAAAAGAAGAAGAACAAGAGGACGAAACAAGAAAAATGAAGATGAAGAAAGAAAAAGAACGAAGAAGAAAGAGGGAGAGAAAGAAGGAATATAATAAAGAAGAAAGATGAGGAAGAAGAAAAAGAAGAAGAATGAAGAAGAAGAAGAATGAAGAAGAACAAGAAAGAAGAAGAATGAAGATGAAGAAAAAGAAGAAGAAGATGAAGATTGAAAAATAGTGAAGAAGAATTAGTAGAGGAAGATGAATAAAGATGAAGAAGGTGAAGAAGAATGAAGAAAAGAATGAGAAAGAAAAAAGAAGAATATATAAGAAGAAGAATGTAGATGAAGAATGATGAAACAAAGAAGAAGAATGAAGATTGAAGAATGAAGAAGAAGATGAAGAAGAAGAAGAATGAAGAATGAAGAATGAGAAATAAGAACATAGAAGAAGAAGAATAAAGATGAAGAAAGTCGAAGAATAATGAAGAACAAAGAAGAAGAATGAAGAACAAAGAAGAAGAATGAAGAACAAAAAAGATGAATGAAGAATAAAGAATGAAGAAGAAAAATAAGAAAATGAAGAAAGTAGTTGAAAGAGGAAAAATGAAAAAGAAAGAAGAAGAAGAAGAAGAAGAAGAAGAAGTAGAATAAAAAAGAAAGAAGAAGAAGAAGAAAATTACCACAAAAAAAAAAAAGTAGAAGAAGAAGAAAATTTACCACACAAAAAAAAATAAGAAGAAGTTCGCTGGCACACTTTTGAAGGGTGCTGGCCAACTTCTGAAGGGCGCGAGTGTACTTCTAAAGTGCACAAGCGCACTTCTTCTTCTTTTTCTTATCCTTTATTCTTCTTCCTCATCTTCTTTCATCATGACCTTTCTTCATTTTTCTTCTTCTTTTCTCTTCGTCATTCTTCTTCGGCTTTCCTCTTCTTATTCTTCTTATTATTTTTCTGCTTCTTCATTCTTTTTCTGTTTTACACCATTTTGTGAAAATATGGGTTACAATCATCTCATGTGTTAGGATCCAAGTTTTCTTCTTCTGAAAATCTGAGTTGAAGACCCAACTCCTTCTTAGGATTAAGCTACTCTCTAGCTCAATCGCATTTGGATTCCCTCTTTTCTAGAAGATGCGGATGAGCTTGAATGTAGGGTTTATAACTCAGATTGTCAGAAGAACAAAATTTAAATGCAAATTGCAGGAGATGATCCTGAACCCTATTGTCACAAAATGGTGCCAAATGCGTTCGTGCTCTTTGAATGAAAAAGAAGAAGAAGAATGAAGCAGAAAGAGGAAAAAGAAGAAGAAGAAGAAGAGGAGGAAACAAGAAGAAGAAAGAAAGTAGGAAAATATTGAAGAAGAAATACGAAGAAGAAGAAAAAGAAGAAAAAGAAGAAGAATGAACAAGAATAAGAATGAAGATGAAAAAGAAAGAAGAAGAACGAAGATGAAGAAAGAGAAGAAGAAGATGAAGATTGAAAAATGGTGAAGGAGAATGAAGAAAAAGAAGAAGAACATGTAGAAGAAGATGAATAAAGAAGAAGAAGATGAAGAAGAATGAGAAAGAAGAAAGAATAACATAAAAGAAGAAAAATGAAGAAGAAGAATGTAGAAGAAGAAAGAAGAACAAAGAAGAAGAATGAAGAATGGAGAATGAAGAAGAAGATGAAGAAGGAGAAGAATGAAGAAAAGAAGGATAAAGAAGAATAGAAGAAGATGAATGTAGAAGAAGAATGTAGAAGAATAATGAAGAACAAAGAAGAAGAATGAACAATAAAGAATGAAGTAGAAAATGAAGAATATGAAGAAAGTAGTTGAAAGAAGAAGAATGAAAAAGAAAGAAAGAAGAAGAAGAAGAAGAAGAAGAAGAAGAACGAAAAAAGAAGAAGAAGAAGAAGAAGAAGAAAATTGGCACAAAAAAAAGAAGAAGAAGTTCACTGGCACACATCTTCTTCTTTATTCTTCTTCCTCTTCTTCTTTCATATTGACCATTCTTCTTTTTCTTCTTCATTCTTCTTCTTCTGTCTTCTATTTCATTTTTCTTCTTCTTTCGTCTTCTTCTTTCTTCTTCTCATTCAACTTCTTATTTTTCTTCTTCTTCATTCTTCTTCTGTTTTCCACCTTTTTGTGACAATATGGGTTACGATCATCTCATGTGTTAGCGTCCAAGTTTTATTCTTCTGACAATCTGAGTTGAAGATCCAACTTCATCTTCTTAGCATTAAGCTACTCTATCTCAATCTCATTTAGATTCCCTCACTTTCAAGAAGATGTGGTAGAGCTTGAGTGTAGGGTTTGCATCTCAGATTGTCAGAAGGAAAAAATAAGGATGCTCACTGCATTAGATGATCGTGAACCATATTGTCATAAAATGGGGCAAAATGTGCTCGTGCTCTTTGAAAGAAAAAGGGGAAGAAGAAGATTGAAGTAGAAAGAGGAAAAAGAAGAAGAAGAAGAGGAGGAAACAAGAAGAATGAAGATGAAGAAAGAAGAAGAATGAAGAAGAAAGAGGAAGAGAAAGAAGGAAAATAATGATGAAGCAAGATGAAAAAGAATAAAAAGAAGAAAAAGAAGATGAATGAAGAATGAAGAAGAAAAAGAAAGAAGAAGAATGAAAATGAAGAAAAAGAAGAAGAAGATGGAGATTGAAAATGGTGAAGTAGAATGAAGAAAAAGAAGAAGAATAAGTAGAAGAAGACAAATAAAGAAGAAGAAGATGAAGATGAATGAAAAAAAGAACGTGAAAGAAGATAAAAGAACATAAAAGAAGAGGAATGAAGAAGAAGAATGTAGAAGAAGAATGAAGAACAAAGAAGAAGACTGAAGAGTCAAGAACGAAGAAGAAGATGAAAAAGAAGAAGAATGAACAAAACAATGAGAAAAAAGAACATAGAAGAAGAAGAATGAAGAAGAAAGAAGAAGAATGACCTATTTCCCCAGATTCAGAACTCCTATCTAAATCATTCTCCATCCCCTTTGGGCCGGGTAGGGCCAGAAGCCGAGACCAATCCAGATGGGTCCAGGCCGAATCCCTTGACCTATTTCCTTCCCCTATTGTTCCTATACACATGGACCCACTATTGGATGAGGCTTTGATTTGCAGCAATAAATCTAAAAGAAATGAGACTTTCCTGATTTCCCGAGACAACAATGATGTCAACCTAAAAATGAGAATCGAGATCATGAAATTGGAATGGGGGTTTTGGATCCCAAGGGCATGGAATGTATGGAGGACAGTAGCCATTATATGGCAAGATGCTAAATTTTTTATGGGTATTCTCTATTGGAATATGAGAGGGTTAAATAACCCTGCAAAAAAGAAAGTGTTGAATAGGCATATTAGAAAGTACCATGTGGGTTTGTGTTGCATTGCTGAGCCAAAGTTAGCCAAAGTTTCTGTTGAGAATAGCTTGAATTATATCAGGAGGGGTTGGCATAATACTTTTCATGAAAATGGTATCGATCCTCCTAGGATCATTGTGTGGTGGGATCCTGCTACATACAGTGTGGAAAACTTAAAAGCAGAAAACCAAGTGATTTACTGCAAAGTGACTCATGTGTCCTCAAAAGAGCAATTTTTCCTATCTACTATTCATGGATCAAATGACCCAAATATCAGGAATCAGCTGTGGCAATCTCTTGGTCTATTCGCTAGGTCTGTCTCCCTTCCTTGGATAGTCATTGGTGACTTTAATGTGGTGAGAACCAATGATGAGAAGAGGGGAGGAAACAGTATAAATGTGTAGAACTCTACTCTGTTTAATGACTGTATCTTTGACTGTAATCTCCTTGACCTCAAATGGGCTGGCCACTATCTTACGTGGTCTAATAATCAAATTGGGTCCAAGAGGATTTGCTGCAAATTGGACCGAGCTCTAGTAAACCCAGAATGGATAGGCCATTTTCAGCATTCGGAAGCCACTTTTCTTGATCCTAGTCTCTCTGATCATACTCCCATTTTGGTGAAGATTGTCAAAGGGAAGAATTTTGGCCCTAAACCATTCAGATTTATTAATGCCTGGATGGAAAGACCGGATTTTCTTGAGATCATAAAAAAGGCCTGGAATATCCCCACAGAAGCATTATTTCCCCCTCTTTGTAAAGTTGCTGCAAAGCTGAAAAATGTCAAGTTGACTCTTAAAAGCTGGAATAAGGAAAGTTTGGTGATATCTTTGAGGAGGTTCATAGGGATGAGGGGGATCTAGCTCAAGTCCAATATAACTTATCTATGAATCCGTCAGATGAGGAGCTGGTTTCAATGGAAGTGGATGCTAGGAAAAATCCAATGAAGGCTCTTATCGGGGAGGAAAGTTTCCTGAAACAGAAGGCAAGGATAAATTGGTTGAGCCTGGGAGATAAGAATAACAAATTCTTCCATCTTAGCGTCAAAAGTCATCAGCACAAAAACTCCTATACTTCTTTAGTAAATGTCCAAGGTGAAACGCTAGAGGATCCTAAATCAATCAAAGAAGAGGCAGTTCAATATTTTAGAAATCTGTTTACTCCATCTACAAGTCATGTGATATGCGAATCTGGGATTCAGAATTTTCACATTCAATGAACCTTCTCAGAAGATCAACAAGATATGCATCAACATCCTATCTTGGAAGTGGAGATAAAAAACACTATTTTCTCTTTTGATGGTTCCAAAGCTCCAAGGCCGGATGGATTCAATGCCAATTTTTTCAAATCTTGCTGGAGCATCGTTGGGAGTGAGGTAACTTCTGCTATCCAATGGTTTTTTTATAATCCTTTCATGCCCAGGGATGTAAATAGTACCTTTCTTTGCTTGATCCCGAAGGTGGAATGCCCAGAGTCATTTGCTGATTTCCGTCCTATTGCCCTATGCAATGTTTTGTATAAATTCATTGCTAAGATCTTGGCTAATAGAATACAGAAATGTATGAGCTCCATTGTAGCAGGTAATCAATCAGCTTTCATAAAAGGAATAAATATTGCTGATAACATCCTCCTCTGCCATGATGTGATTAGAGGTATCGAAAGAGCTTCTAGCCCTCCGATAGCAGTTATGAAAATTGACCTCCACAAAGCTTATGACTCTCTTGATCGTCAATATATGATGAAAATTCTGTCCAAAATGGGATTCCCAGTATGATGTTGAAATGGATCAGTGCTTGCATTCACACTCCAATGTTCACTGTGCTAGTTAATGGAAGCCCAGCCAGATACTTCAAAGGTGAAAGAGGCATTCGGCAGGGAGACCCACTATCTCATTATCTCTTTACTCTGTGTATGGAGCCCTTATCGATCCTATTGGATGATGCTGTCAGATGTCGAAACATTGCTCTTCCTCAAAGATGCAAGGCCCTTTCCATCTTGCACCTTATGTTTGCTGATGACCTTATGATATTTTCAAAGGCAGAGATTGAATCTATCAAAGCTACCATGAATACCCTTCAACACTTTTCTTTGCTTGCTGGTCTGAAGATAAATCCTAGGAAATCCTCTATCATTTTGGGAGGGGTAAATGAAAGGATCAGGACTCAGATTATTGCCATTGCTGGTTTCCAAGAAGGTTCACTCCCCTTGGCCTACTTGGGAGTCCCGCTTGTTCAAGCTAGTCTATCGGCGAGAGACTGTGAGTCCATTATCTAGAAAATCAGATCTAAAATTGAAGGCTGGAAGTGCAGATTTCTATCTTATGCTTCAACTTATTTCGTCGGTCCTCCAAGGTAGCTACTTCTATTGGACAAGTTTATTTGGGATTCCAAGGAAGACATGTACAAGCATAGAATCTCTATTAGCAAAGTTCCTTTGGTCAGGCCCGGAGCTCAAGAAGAAAATCCATTTTGTCAGTTGGTCTGAGATTTGTCTCCCAAAGGCTGAAAGGGGTCTTGGCATTAGAAAAGTAAAGGACATGTGTGCTGCGGCATCATGAAACACCTTTGGAACATCATCACTAGTAAAAACTATCTCTGGGTGCAGTGGACAAAGAGGAAATATTTAAAAAAATATTTGATTTGGACTGTCAAAACGTCCAAAAATTTCTCTTGGATATGGAGAAATTTGCTAAGTCTCAGGGATGGGATGAAAAGTAAAGTGCAATACTCTTTGGGTTCAGGGTAGAACACTTTCTTTTGGCTTGACCCTTGGTTAGGAGGCGAACCGTTATGGAACAGAATTGTAAATGCCAATTCTTATATTCCTTTACATTTAAAAATGGCCAAAGTCAGGGACTATTGGGACGGAGAAGTGTGGAAGACTTGCCCCCATAGCGACATTCATATTTTCAGGATTATTTGGGAAGAGATAAACCAAGTCCAATGGAGTCCGTCAGATAGAGAAGATAAAATCCAGTGGATCTCCTCTGCTGGTAAGAGGAAGGAGTTTTCTACCAAGGAAGCTTGGGAATCTTGCAGAAACCGGGGTCCCATAGTGCCTTGGGCCAAAGCTATGTGGTTTTCAATGAACATTCTGAAGCATTCTTTTGTGACCTGGAGAGCCTGTTTGGATGCTCTTCCCACTGCTGAGCAACTTCACATCAGAAACATAGACATTCCCTCCAACTGCATATTATGTGAGAGCGGGATGGATAGCCAAAAGCACCTGTTCTTCGACTGTGACTTCTCAAAATATATATGGAAGATGTGCATGAGGAGATGTTACCAAAGATCGAGAAGACCTGACTGTTGCATAACGGAAGCCTCACGCTTAGCTAGCATCCATGTGAAAGGAAATGACATTTCCTCTATCCCAAAAATCATGCTTAATGCAATAGAATACAATATTTGGAAAGAGCAAAATTCAAGAATTTTCTCCGCCAAAAAGAAGACAAAAGAAGTGGTGGCTCGAGAGACCTTAAATGGTATAGAAGAAAAGCTTTCTTCTATTGTATTCCACGGTCCTAAAAATTCCTTTGAGGTGTTTCTGTCTTCAAATTGGTCTATTGATGTGCACTAAATAGGTTGGTTTTTAGGAGTTGCCTGGTCCATGTTTTGGTGTATCTCTATTTGGTTTTATCTTTGTTGGCCTAGGGCCTTGCCCTGCTTAGCAGGTTGTATATTTTCTCTTGGGTTGTTTCAATAAAATCTTATCTATTTACCCAAAAAAAAAAAAAAGAATGAAGAATAAAGAATGAAGAAGGAAAAGAAGAAGATGAAGAAAGTAGTTGAAAGATGAAGAATGAAAAAGAAAGAAGAAGAAGAAGAAGAAGAAGAAGAATGAAAAAGAAATAAGAAGAAGAAGAAGTAAATTACCCCAAAAAAAAAAAAAGAAACAGAAAGAGTCGCACCTGAAGGGCGTGGGATCACTTCTAAAGTGCACTGGCGCACTTCTTCCTCTTTATTCTTCTTCCTCTTCTTCTTCCATCATATCCTTTTTTCTTTTTCTTTTTCATTCTTCTTCTTCTATCTTCTTTTTTGTTTTTCATCTTCTTTATTCTTCTTCTTATTTTTGTTCTTCTTCTATTTTACACCATTTGTGACAATATGTATCATGATCATCTAATGTGTTAGCATCCAAGTTTTTTTTTCTTACAATCTGAGTTAAAGACCCAACTCCTTCTTCTTTGGATTATGCTACTCTCAAGCTCAACTGCATTTAGATTCCCTTTGTTTCTAGAAGATGCGGTTGAGCTTCAGTGGAGGGTTTGCAACATAGATTTTCAGAAGAATAAAATTTGGATGCCTAACTGCATGAGATGATCCTGAACCATATTGTCATAAATTGGTACAAACTGTGCTCGTGCTCTTCAAATGAAAAAGAAAACCAAGAGGAATAAAGTAGAAAGTGGACGAAACAAGAAGAATGAAGAAGAGGAATGAAGAAGAAAGAGGAAGAGAAAGAAGAAGAATGATGATGAAGAAAAATAAGAAGAAGATGAAGATTGAAAAATGGTGAAGAAGAATGAAGAAAAATAAGAAGAATAAGTAGAAGAAAACGAATGAAGAAAAATATGATGAATGAAGAAGAAGAAGATGAAGAAGAATGAAGAATGAAGAATGAAGAAGAAGAATGAGGAACAAAGAAAACAAATGGAGAATGAAGAATGAAGAAGAAGAATGAAGAAAAGAATGAGAAAGAAGAACATAGAAGAAGAAGAATGATGAAGAAGAATGTAGAAGAAGCACGAAGAACAAAGAAAAAGAATGATGACAAAAAAGAAGAAGATGAAAAAGTAGTTGAAAGAAGAAGTATGAAAAAGAAAGAAGAAGAAGAAGTAGAAGAAGAACGAAAAAGAAAGAAGAAGAATAAGAAGAAATTACCACAAAAAAAAAAACAAGTAAAATTTCGTGGGTGCACCTCTGAAGGGCGCCGGCGCACTTTAAAAGTGCATCGATGCAGTTCATCATCTTCTTCTTTATTCTTCTTCCTCTTCTTCTTTCATCGTGTCCTTTCTTCTTTTTCTTCTTCATTCTTCTTCTTCGTCTTCTTTTTCCTTTTTCTTCCTCTTTCGTCTTCTTCATTCTTCTTCTTCTTTCTTCTTCTCATTCATCTTCTTTTCATTCATCTTCTTATTTTTCTTCTTCTTCATTCTTCTTCTGTTTTCCACCTTTGGCTGACACTATGGGTTACGATTGTCTCATGTGTTAGCATCCAAGTTTTATTCTTCTGACAATCTGAGTTGAAGACCCAACTCCTTCTTCTTAGGATTAAGCTACTCTCAAGCTCAGCCGTATTTGGATTCCCTCTGTTTCTAGAAGATGTAGTTGAGCTCGAGTGTAGGGTTTGCAACTGAGATTGTAAGAAGAATAAAATATGGATGCCAACTGCATGAGATGATCGTGAATCATATTGTCATAAAATGGTGCAAAATGTGATCGTGCTCTTTGAACAAAAAAAAGAAGAAGAAAAACAAATCAGAAATAAGAAAATGAAGATGAAGAAGATGAGGAAAGAAGAAGAATGAAGATAAAGAAAGAAGAAGAATGAAGAAGAAAGAGGAAGAGAAAAAAGTAAAATAATGAATAAAAAAGATGAAAAAAAAGAAAAAGAAGAAAATGAAGAAGAATGAAGAATGAAGATGAAGAAAAAGAAGAAGAAGATGAAGATTGAAGAAGAATAATGTAAAAGAAGATTGAGGAATGAAGAAGAAGAATGAAGAAGAAAAATAAAGAAAAGTATGACAAAGGAGAACATAGAAGAAGAAGAACGAAGAAGAAAAATGTAGAAGAAGCATGAAGATCAAAGAAAAAGAATGAAGACAAAAAAGAAGAAGATGAAAAAGTAGTTGAAAGAAGAAGAATGAAAAAGAAAGAAGAAGAAGAAGTAGAAGAAGAACGAAAAAGAAAGAAGAAGAAGAAGAAGAAATTTATCACAAAAAAAAAGAAGTAGAAGTTCGCAGGCACACCTCTGAAGGACGCCGACGCACTTCTTCATCTCCTTCTTTATTTTTCTTCCACTTCTTCTTTCATCATCTCCTTTTTTCTTTTTCTTCTTCATTCTTCTTCTTCCGTCTACTTTTTCCATCTTCTTCCTCTTTCGTCTTCTTCATTCTTTTTCTTCTTTCTTCTTCTCATTCATCTTCTTATTTTTCTTCTTCATTCTTCTTTCGTTTTCCAACTTTTTGTGACACGATGGGTTACGATCATCTCATGTATTAGCATCCAAGTTTTATTCTTCTGACAATCTGAGTTGAAGACCCAACTCCTTCTTCATAGGATTAAGCTACTCTCTAGCTCAATCGCATTTGGATTCCCTTTATTTCTAAAAGATGCAGTTGAGCTTGAGTTTAGGGTTTGCAACTCAGATTGTCAAAAGAATAAAATATATCGGATGGTAACTGCATGAGATGATCCTGAACCATGTTATCATAAATTGGTATAAACTGTGCTCGGGCTCTTCGAATGAAAAAGAAAACGAAGATGAATGAAGTAGAAAGTGGACGAAGCATGAAGAATGAAGAAGAGAAATGAAGAAGAAAGAGGAAGAGAAAGAAGAAAAACAATGAAGAAAGAAGAAGAGAAAGAAGGAAAATAATGAAGATGAATTATGAAGAAAAAGAAAAAGAGGAAAAAGGAGAAGAATGAAGAATAAAAAGCAAAAAGAAGGAAGAAGAATGAAGATGAAGAAAAAGAAGACGAAGATGAAGAATGAAAAATGGCGAAGAAGAACGAAAAAAAAGATGAAGAATAAGTAGAAGAAGACGAATGAAGAAGAAGAAGATGAAGAAGAAAGAAGAAAAGAATGAGAAAGCAGAAAAAAGAACACAGAAGAAGAAGAATGAAGAAGAAGAATGTAGAAGAACAATGAAGAACAAAGAAGAGGAATGAGGAATATAGAATGAAGAAGAAGATGAAGAAGAAGAAGAATGAAGAAAACAATGAGAAAAAAGAACATAGAAGAAGATGAATGAAGAAGAAGAATGTAGAAGAAGAATGAAGAACAAAGAAGATGAATGAAGAATAAAGAATGATGAAGAAAAAGAAGAAGCTGAAGAAAGTAGTTGAATGATGAGGAATGAATAAGAGAGAAGAAGAAGAAGAAGAACGAAAAAGAAATAAGAAGAAGAAGAAGAAGTAAATTACCCAAAAAAAAAAAGAATAAGAAGAGAGGCATTTAAAGGGTGCGGGTGCACTTCTTCATTTTTATTCTTCTTCCTCTTTTTCTTCCATCATGTCCTTTTCGTCTTTTTCCTCTTCATTCTTCTTCTTCTGTCTTCATTTTCATTTCTCTACTTCTTCGTTCTTATTCTTTTTTCTTCTTGTTTTTCTTCTTCTTCATTCATTTTCTGTTTTACACCATTTTGTGACAATATGGATTATAATCAGATCATGTGTTAGCATCCAAGTTTTATTTTTCTGACAATCTGAGTTCAAAACCGAATTCAGTTTTCTTAGGATTAAGCTACTCTCAAGCTCAAACGCATTTGGATTCCCTTTGTTTCTAGAAGATGCGGTTGAGCTTGAGTTTATGGTTTGCAACACAGGTAGTCAGAAGAATAAAATTTGGATGCCTAACTGGATGAGATGATTGTGAACCATATTGTCAAAAAATGGTGCAAACTGTGCTCGTGCTCTTTGAATGAAAAAGATACCGAAGAAGAATGAAGTAAAAAGAGGAAAAAGAAGAAGAAGAAGAAGACGAAGAATGAAGAAGAAGAATAAATAAGAAAGAGGAAGAGAAAGAAAAAAAAATAATGAAGAAAAAAGATCAAGAAGAAGAAAAGGAAGAAAAAGACGAAGAAAGAAGAAGAAGAAGAACGAAGAACGAAGAAGAAAAAGAATGAAGATGAAGAAGAAGAAAAAGAAGGAAAAATGGCGAAGAAGAATAAAGAAAAAGAAAAATAACAAGTAGAAGAAGACGAATGAAGAAGAAGAAGACGAATGAAGAAGAATGAAGAAAAGAATGAAAAAAAAGAAAGAAGAACATAAAAGAAGAAGAAGAATAATTTAGAAGAAGAATAAGGAACAAAGAAGAAGAATGGAGAATGAAGAATGAAGAATGAAGAGGAAAAATGAAGAAGAAGAATGAAGAAAAGAATGAAAAAGAAGAACATAGAAGAAGAAGAATGAAGAAGAAGAATGTAGAAGAAGCATGAAGAACAAAGAAAAAAAAACAAGAAAAAAAAGAAGAAGATGAAGAAAATAGTAGAAAGAAGAAGAATGAAAAAGAAAGAAGAAGAAGAAGAAGAAGAACGAAGAAGGAAAAAGAAGAAGAAGAAGAAGAAGAAGAAAATAACTACAAAAAAAAAAAATTAAATGAAGTTCACTGACGCACATTTAAAGTGCGTTAGCACACTTCTTCTTCTTCTTTATTCTTCATCCTCTTCTTCTTCCATCATGTCCATTTCTTCTTTCTTCTTCTTCATTTTTCTTCTTCTTTCTTCTTTTCATTCATCTTCCTATTTTTCTTCTTCTTCATTCTTCTTCTGTTTTCCACCTTTTTCTGACACTATGGGTTACGGTCACCTCATGTGTTAGCATCCAAGTTTTATTCTTCTATAAATCTGAGTTGAAGACCCAACTCCTTCTTCTTAGGATTAAGCTACATTCAAGCTCAATCGCATTTGGATTCCCTCAGTTTCTAGAAGATGCGGTTGAGCTTGAGTGTAAGGTTTGCAACACAGATTGTCAAAAGAATAAAATTTGGATGCCAAACTACATGAGATGATCGTGAACCATATTGTCATAAAATGGTGCAAAATGTGCCCATGCTCTTTCAATGAAAAAGAAGAAGAAGAAGAAGAAGAAGAGGAGGAAACAAGAAGAATGAAGAAGAAGAAAAAATAAGAATGGAGAAGAAAGAGGAAGAGAAAGAAGAAAAATAATGAAGAAAAAAGAGGAAGAAAAAGAAAAGGAATATTAAGAAAAAGAATGAAGAAGAAGAAGAACGAAGAAGAAAAAGAAAGAAGAAGATTGAAGATGAACAAAAATAAGAAGAAGATGAAGATTGAAAAATGGCGAAGAAGAATGAAGAAAAAGATGAAGAATAAGTAGAAGAAGACGAATGAAGAAGAATAAAGAAAAGAATGAAAAAGAAGAAAGCAAAACGTAGAAGAAGAAGAAGAATGTAGAAGAAGAATGAGGAAGAAAGAAGAAGAACGGAGAATGAAGAATGAAGAAGAAGATTGAAGAAAAGAATAAGAAAGAAGATCATAGATGAAGAAGAATGAAAAAGAAGAACGTTGAAGAAGCATGAAGAACAAAGAAAAAGAATGAAGAAGAAAAATAAGAAGATGAAGAAAGTAGTTGAAAGATGAAGAAAGTAGTTGAAAAAAGAAGAAACAAAAAGAAAGAAGAAGAAGAAGTAGAAGAAGAACAAAAAAGAAAGAAGAAGAATAAGAAGACATTTCCCACAAACAAAAAGAAAAAGAAGTAGAAGTTCGCTGGCGCACTTCTTCATCTTCTTCTTTACTCTTCTTCCACTTCTTAATTCTACATGTCCTTTTTTCTTTTTCTTCTTCATTCTTCTTCTTTCGTCTTCTTTTTCCTTTTTCTTCGTCTTTCTTCTTCTTCATTTTTCTTCTTCTTGCTTCCTTTCATTTATCTTCTTATTTTTCTTCTTCTTCATTCTTCTTCTGTTTTCCACCTTTTTGTGACGCTATGGGTTACAATCATCTCATGTGTAAGCATCCAAGTATTATTCTTCTAACAATCTGAGTTGAAGACCCAACTCCTTCTTCTTAGGATTAAGCTACTCTCTAGCTCAATTGCATTTGGATTCCCTCTGTTTCTAGAAGATGCGGTTGAGCTTGAGTGTAGGGTTTGCAACTCAGATTGTCAGAAGAATAAAATATGGATGCTAACTGCATGAGATGATCGTGAACCATATTGTCATAAAATGGTGCAAAATGAGCTCGTGCTCTTTGAATGGAAAAGAAGAAGAACAATGAATGAATCAGAAAGAGGAAAAAGAAGATGATGAAGAGGAATCAATAAGAATAAAGATGAAGAAAGAAGAAGAATGAAGAAAAAGAGGAAGAGAAAGAAGGAAAATAATGAAGAAGAAAGATGAAGAAGAAGAAAAAGTGGAAAAAGAAGAAGAATGAAGAATGAAAAGCAAAAAGAAAGAAGAAGAATGAAGATGAAGAAAAAGAGACGAAGATGAAGATTGAAAAATGGCGAAGAAGAATGAAAAAAAAGATGAAGAATAAGTAGAAGAAGACGAATGAAGTAGAAGAAGATGAAGAAGAAAGAAGAAAAGAATGAGAAAGAAGAAAAAAGAACATAGAAGAAGAAGAATGAAGAAGAAGAATGTAGAAGAAGAATGAAGAATAAAGAAGAAGAATGAGGAATAAAGAATGAAGAAGATGATGAAGAAGAAGAAGAATGATGAAAACAATGAGAAAAAAGAACATAGAAGAAGATGAATGAAGAAGAAGAATGTAGAAGAAGAATGAAAAACAAAGAAGAAGAATGAAGAATAAAGAATGATGAAGAAAAAGAAGAAGCTGAAGAAAGTAGTTGAATAATGAAGAATGAATAAGAGAAAAGAAGAAGAAGAACGAAAAAGAAAGAAGAAGAAGAAAAAGTGAATTACCCCAAAAAAAAAGAAAAAGAAAGAGGCAAGAGGCACATCTGATGGGCGCGGGTGTACTTCTTCTTTTTTATTCATCTTCCTCTTCATCATCCATCATGTCACACCCCAATTCCGTACACTTCAGAATGGTGTGATGAACCGCTAGCAACCCAACGGTTCAATTAGGATCTCGGACAAGTGGAATCCGATTTATCTAAACCTCATACATCCACATTCATAATCAGAGAATACACAATAGCGGAAGTTTTATAGTAAAATGAACTGAGAATCTACAGTGATATTAATATTTAAATAGCAAATTATTCTGTATCAACTAAGACATAAATAAATATCAAATACATGTCTTTATTAAATCCAAATAAAGAAAACTAAAAATCTAATCGAATACACATGAGTTGCACTTGCAAGAGGAGTCATGTGTATCCACTTCATCTTCAACTTCCACCGCCGCCACATGCCCATACACTGGAGCATTGGCATAATCTTCGATGGTAGTACCTGCATCATCAACTAAAAATATTTGACGTCGAGGGGGTGAGCACACATCATGGCTCAGTGAGCAAACAAAACAATGCAACAATACATATGCATGCAGTTAATTCATATCTTTGGTCTGGTTTAAAGTTTGCAATATGCAATAGAAAGGTTTAGGTAGTCAAAGTTAACGTTTATTGACCCCACCTCTATACACAAGTGTGTGACGCCATCCGAAGGTAACATTTATCGTCAACTCACAAGCACCCAATTCATGAACATTGTACAACAAAGGTTAACGTTTATTGTTGTACAGTGCCATACCAACACGTAAGCCCCTGTTGGCGAGGGCTACAAACTGGGCTCGCAACTAACCAATCCTAATGCCAAAAAGTGTATCCAAGCCCTCACCCCAGCATCCCTCATAACGTCCATAGAGATAGAGCTAAGGCCCCCCAGTAGAGTCAGAGATTACAAGGACCGAGACCACCTCCCCTGATGCTCTACGACGTAATAGTTCTGCTAAAGTAATGGTGATACGACGATGCTAATGCACAAGACTTGAGTTGGAGATAGAGCTAGAGTGCTGAGGCCCAGCTTATGACACCCCCCCTGATACTCGCTCGCATCAAATACACCAACCACACATACATTCACATGCCTATTCCTATCATCATCATCATTATCATGTTATAAACAATAAAGTAAATATGCATGAAAAAATAATAGAAATATTGGATGACATGTTGTATGCACATTACAAACATATTCGCATAGAATCAAACATGGCATTGGACTCAAGAAAAGAGAAAATAATTTGTTATTACCCAATTAGTTTAGATTTCTGTTCCCTCACCTTTGCTTGCTAATATAACCTCTTTCAAGCTTTAAGTCACTTTTATATTGTTATTATCTTGCTAGAAGACCTGACAAAGTCGATAAAATTTAATTAGAATTAATTCTAAATTTAAAAACCATTCTGTTAACTGGGGGTCGGAGGTAGGGTCGGAGTAATGATCGACCCTGGGTTCGACCACTCCTATTCTGGACTTCCTGAACACTGGGGGTCGATGCTCAGGGTCTGGTAGGGTCGATTGGCCATCGACCCCCCATGCGACCCCCTATGGATTTTGGTCGATTTTCTTCCTTAAATCCATTCTTCGTATTTGGGGTCCTATGGCTTGTTCCTATAATCCATTCTACACATGTTTTGTGGTCTATAACCATGATTCTACCACCTATATGGTTTTCATGATTTTCCCCCATGGTTTTCCATGAAAACCTAACCATAGGTTGATGGTTTGGGTTTTTTCGAGATCATACTCTCTGCATTATCTATCCTAAGGTCTTTAGCAATTCATGGAATTAGTATCCATACCTGAGAAGAATACTCCTTCTCTGCAACTCTTCTCCCTTGGCCTTCTTCTCTTATTTCCTTCTCTTTTCCTTCTCTTCCTTCTCATCTTTTTCTCTCAATTCAATTAGGGTTGTAAAATGAGCAAAAGAGACTTAGGAACGTCCTATTTATAGAGTAGAAACTCCTAAAATAAGTCCCATTGAGATTTGGAAGGAATCCCATAGAAATTAGGAAACTTTCCTAATTTTAAAATTTACCTATTACCGGGGGTTGATAGGGGGGGTCGAAGATCCCGTCGACCCCTGGTTCCTAAAGTGTCTGACCCCCCATGTAAAACTGGGGGTCTGACTTCTGTCTTGGGAGGTCCGACCCTCCCTTGCTGGGTATGCGACCCTCCCTTTAATTTAAGTGTTTTTGGGTCAGTTTAATACCTGGGATCGGGATCTCCTTCACGCACTTGGTCCATTTGGCTCATCCATGATGGGTAGACCGGGTTCAAGGTGGTAAGACCGGATTAGTTTGATACGGGTCTTACAACTCCCCCCTACTTATAAAAATTTCATCCCCGAAATTGTTCATACCTTCTGAGTTGAATAAGTGAGGATATTGCTTTCGCATAGCATTCTCTTCTTCCCATGTAATTTCTTCCATGTCTCTACTTCTCCAAGTGACCTTGACATAATAGATATCTCGGTGGCGTAGTTGTAGAACCTTTCGGCTGGTGATTTCCGTTGGTGTTACTTCAAAAGTTAAATCTTCAGTTAAATTAGGTAGATCTACTGTCAGAACGTGCGTTGGATCTTTGACATACTTCTTCAATAAAGAAATATGAAATACGTCATGCATACTTGACATAGATGGTGGTAGTGCTAACTGGTAAGCCACTTTCCCACGCTTAGATAGAATCTCATATGACCCGACATATCTTGGACTTAGTTTCCCTTTCTGTCCGAACCATTTCAGACCTCGCATAGGCGATACCTTCAAGAATACTTTATCACCCACGACGAACTCAAGATCTCTGCGTCGAGTATCTGCATATTGCTTCTGACAATTCTGGGCTGTTCTCACTCTTTCCTTGATAATGTCGACCACTCGACAAGTCTCTTCAACAAATTCTGGTCCAACGAGACTACATTCCCCAAATTCATTCCAAAATAAAGGAGTTCGACACTTTCTGCCATACAGTGCTTCATAGGGTGACATCTGTATAGTAGCATGATAGCTATTGTTATAAGCGAACTCGATCAGTGATAACTTTTCATCCCATGATCCCTTAAAGTTAATTACACATGCTCGTAGCGTATCTTCTAGAATCTGAATTGTACGCTCTGACTGTCCATCTGTCTGTGGATAGAATGCAGTACAAAACTTCAATGTTGTACCCATAGCCTTTTGCAATCCTTCCCAAAACTTGGAAGTAAATCGTGGATCTCTATCGGACACAATGCTCTCTGGGACACCGTGTAATCAAACAATATTATCTACGTATAGCTTTGCTAACCTTTCTAGTGTATACTGAGGTCGTACCGGTATAAAGCAAGCTGTTTTGGTCAGGTGGTCTACAATCACCGAAACTGCGTCAACTACTCGAGGAGTCAGTGGTAATCTTGTGACGAAGTCCATAGTGATGCAGTCCCATTTCCATGCTGGTTCCGATAACGGCTGTAACAGTCTTGCGGGTCTTTGTCGCTCAGCCTTTACTTTCTGACAATTTAGGCATTGAGACACGAACTTCGCTACATCTGCTTTCATTCCTCTCCACCAATATAGTTTCTCTAGATCATGATACATCTTTGTACTTCCAGGATGTATCGAATAGATGGTGGTATGGGCTTCTTTCATCAGTCGGTGTCTAATGTCCACACTTTCTGTTTCGGGTACACATATTCTTCCTTTGTACTTCAGTACCTTCTCTTCGTCCAAGGTGAACTCAGGGTTAGTCCTACCTTTTTCGATGTCTTCTTGTACCGTTCTTAGGTAAGGGTCTGATTTGATAGCTGTCTTCACTTCATCAATTATATCTGGTATAATCTTCAATGCAGCGAACATATTTGAAAACCGATGAATAAACCCTTGGTTGGCTGATCCATCTAGTATATCTATCACATACTGATCATTGCCGTGATTGAATACCATTCCGGTAGTACACATTGTTGCAGTTGTGCTAACCTCTCCTTGAGATTTTATCATTGCCTTTCTGCTCAACGCATCCGCTACTACATTTGCTTTTCCCGGATGATACTGGATATCACAATCATAATCTTTCAATAGTTCCAGCCATCTTCTTTGTCTCATATTCAACTCTTTTTTATTAAATAAATAAGTAAGACTTTTATGGTCCGATTTAATCTGGAATTTCTCTCCGTATAGGTAATGTCTCCATATCTTGACAGCATGTACTACTGCCGCTAATTCCAGATCATGAGTGGGATAATTCTTCTCATGTGTCTTTAACTGTCTTGAGGCATAAGCAATTACTTGTTATCCTTGCATAAGCACACATCTTAATCCCAGTCCTGATGCATCGGTGTATAGGGTAAATGGCTATCCGGGAACTGTAATAGTCAAAATCGGAGCGGATATCAATCTGGTCTTCAGGGTTTGGAAGCTCTTCTCGCATTTATCCGTCCACATAAACTTTTCACCTTTCTTAGTCAGACTGGTGAGAGGTACGGCAATCCGAGAATAGTCTTCCATAAATCGCCGATAATAACCAGTGATTCCCATAAAACTTTTAATTTCTACAACGCTCTTTGGTGCTTCCCACTTTACAATAGCTTCGACTTTGCTGGGGTCCACTTTGATTCCTTCAGCGGATACTACATGGCCTAGGAAGGTGACTTCACTTAGCCAAAACTCACACTTGGTAAATTTGGCATATAACTCCTCTTTCCTTAAACGTTGTAGAGTGGCGTTTAGATTCTTAATATGGGTTTCCTTATCCTTAGAATACACCAATATATCATCAATAAATACAATAACCAACGTATCCAACATATCGTGGAAAACCCGGTTCATAAGTTCCATGAAAGTTGCGTGCGTTTGTTAATCCAAAAGACATGACCAAGAATTCATAATGTCCATATCTGGTCCTAAAAGCTGTCTTAGGAATACCGCCCTCATTAATCTTCAACTGATGGTAGCCTGACCGAAGATCGATCTTAGAAAATACTTTTGCTCCTTGAAACTGATCGAACAAGTCATCGATCTGAGGTAGTGGATATCGATTCTTGATTGTCAGTTTGTTCAACTCCCGATAGTCGATACATAATCGAACGCTACCGTCCTTATTCTTTATGAACTTTACTGGCGCGCCCCATGGTGATATACTGGGTCGAATATAACCCTTGTCCAGTAGTTTTTGTAGTTGTACTTTCAATTCCCTTAGTTCAGTAGGAGCCATTCGATAAGGTGTTTTTGATATTGGTGCGGCTCCAGGTATCAGATCTATCGCAAACTCTGTGGCTCGGTCGAGTGGTAATCCTAGTAGTTCCTCAGGAAATACGTTGGGGTAGTCCCGCACGACATCAATATCTTTCATCCGTGGTGCTTCTTTGGTAAGGTCGACCACTGATACTAGATACCCGACTGCCCCCTTCTCAAGACACTTCCTAGCCTTTAGTGCTAAGAGTATGAGCTTGCGTTTACGGGGAAGTTTGGTTCCCGAAAAACTGAATTCTGCTCCTTCTTTGTCTTTAAATGTTAACTTCTTTTCGGCGCAAAGTAGGTTCACAGAATGCCGAGCTAACCAGTCCATTCCCAAGATGACGTCAAAGTCTGTCATCCCATGTTGGATCAAGGTTGCATCTAAGGTTTTCTCGCCAATGGGAACTGGACATGGCCCATAGCCTTTTTCTAACTCCACTTCTAACCCCATCGGTGACCGTACAAGTATTTTGTAGTCTAATGTTTTGATAGGTAAATTCAGCTTCTTTCCAAATGACACAGATATAAAAGAATGAGTAGCTCCTGAGTCGAAGAGTACTCTGGCGGGTATGCCATTTATGGGTACGATACCTGTGATTTATTTTTCTTAGTCTACATGCTCATACAATGTAATACAACTTAAAAAGGTTTCAGTCATACCTGTGACCACATCGGGTGATGCTGCAGCATCCTCGAATGTAACAGCATAAACTCGTCCTTGATGTAACTGCTTCCTGGGCTTAGGACACTCCCTTGCCATATGCCCCGCTTGGTTGAAGTTAAAACATTTTGGGCCTTCTGTATTTGGCTTTGGCTGATGTTGAGCCACTGGGATAGTCTTGGGTGCGGTAGCAAAGCCTTGAGCACGGAAGGGTTTAAATGTCTTATCATTCCCTCCGTTATAAGCATTTCCGGCTGATCTTTTCATACCTCTGTTCTGTGTGAAATAGGTTTCCTTCTGGCTCGATTCAATAACTCGAGCAATTTGCACAGTTTCATTATATACCTTCTTCTCTAAGCCTAGAACATGCTCTCGGATGCTCCCTCTAAGTCCCGTGACAAACCTACGGGTCTTAGTGTCTTCTTCTTTCATACTGAGTGGTGCAAAGAAAAATAGCTCATCATAACGCTGTTGATATGCATCCACGAACATGTCCCAGATATAAACTCAAGAACTCCTTCTCCATAGAATCTTTGAAGCTTCTGGGAAAGTACTTCTCAAAGAAAGCTTCTTTATATATAGCCCAAGTCGATAGGGCGTGCTTGGTTAATAGATAGGTCCTGGTCGATTTCCACCAATGATGTGCGTCGCCTTTTAGCATGAAGGTGGCACATAATACCTTTTCTTCTTCTGTAATAGTCATCATAAGAAAATTTCTCTCCATCTCGTCGATCCAATGTGATGGCCATAAAGGATGAGACTGTTTACCGTTAAATTCCTTAGGCTACATCTTCAAGAATCTCTCAACCAGTCGAGAGTGATCCAACTGATTTTGGGGGTATGCCCCAAACATAGGTTGTGGATACTGATAATTAACCTGAGCTGCTTCCGGACCTGGTACTGGGATCTGTACAGCTGGTGGTTGAGGCGTTTGAGGTGCTGGGTGGTTACCCACCGGTGCTGCACTGGTTTGTCCAGTTGGCATTGGTGTAGCATGGGCTGCCTGGAACATAATCCCCATTGCTGCTTGCATTTGAGCCTGTGCGTATTGCATTTGTTGCAGCTGTTGCAATAAGTTCATAACCACGGTTGCTAGCTCTGGTGGTGGAGGTGGCGAGTTTATAGGATTTTCCTGAACCGGATTTACTGGTGGTGCAACCTGTGGATTTCCCTGCGCATATATATTTTCTTGGCTGGTTTCCTCTATGGGTGGTGGTGGTGGAACTACGTTTTGGCTCTACCTAGTTACTCTAAGTCCAGCCATCTTCCTCTGATATTGGTGATGCTTGAAAATCATTAACAAACGTGAGGCAATCACTAATACTTCATGTAGGCACGCTAACTGATGTTATTTTTAAAATTTCCAGATGATTCTGTGAAAAATACTATCTTTTCTATGCAGGGTCGATGGTGGAGGTCGATGGTATGTCCGACCCTTAGTATCCGACCCTGGGAATGTACCTATTCTTCCCGAGAGCCGGGGGTAGATGCGGGGGTCGATTGATGTCCGACCCCCAGGTGCGACCCCTGGTTTCCTGGCAGATTCCCAACAGCTGGGGGTCGATACAGGGGTTGATGGATGTCCGACCCACAGGTGCGACCCCTGGTTTTCTATCAGATTCCCGAGAGCTGGGGGTCGATATGGGGGTCGATGTGGGGGTCGATTATCCTGGTCGAATTCTCCGACCCCCGGATAAAAAATCACATTTTTAAGGTCCGATTCTGGGTCCATTTCCCATTATTCCTTCCCCGTTTGGACTCGTCTCCCACCTCTGTGTTGCTACAGTGCCACTCCGCTATATTGGTCATTTCAGTTCCGTGTTTCGACGTCTACATCATTCCTACAGTTATGTCTTCTCACTTTCTGTTTTTAGGTTTTCATTTCTAGGTTTTTGCCCATTTATCTTGTATTTTTCAAATTAAACTTTTTCCAACCATAAAAATTCGATTTTTATTGGGGGCTTTTGTTATTGGTGACTCGAGGAACGAAAACCCTAAAATTTTTTTGAGTTTCATCGGTTGGTTATCGAGAAACTAGGATTTTGCTCTTTTTGCCCTAATTTGTCGAAATTTTTTATTTCTCCCAATTTCTTCAAATTGGATTCCATTAGTTAGAATTCCCTACTGTTTGAGTGTTGTAGGATCTGTTAGAACCTACGTATGTCCTCCGGCCCACGTGTATGGGTGACAAGTGAGGCTTTTTGGCCAACTTACGTCGTTATAATGTCCCAATTTTTGGTATTTACTCTCTACTAACCCATTATTGGTTTCTCTTTCTTATTTGCAGATACTATGGCTCGTACCAAAGTACCCAGAGTTTGTGATCCTCTTCGTTTCCGTTCAAACAAAGTCGAGGCACAGTATGCCCACTACGCTCGCAAGAAACTAAAGGGAGGTTGTAAGGTGAACTTGGCTGAGTTAGCCCTGTTCAATGTGGAGAGAGCATTTGGTGATATGGGATGGCTCCCTGTCATTACTTACGATGCGTGCACCTGCCCCGACTTGGTACGCCAGTTCTATTGTAACCTCCAGGTGGTGGGGGATTACAATGATGTTGAGAGGGATCACGAGTTGTGCATCACGAGTTACATCAAAGGGGTGAACATTTCGTTTGACTATCGGCAGCTAGCCGACCTACTGGGCATCTCTTATGATGGCCCAATGGTTTTCTGTGCTCCTGGAGAGCCCCAGTTCTTCTCTATACAGATGAGGGTCGAGATCGATAATCAGCTTCTTTGTCCTGATCACTGGCAGATGAGGGCATGTTATATGCGTCCAGCTCCACGGGTATATTACAAGATCATTCAGCATAACCTGATCCCGCAGAGTGGTCATTACGAGAGGGTTTACCAGCTGACCCAGTATCTTCTATACAGTATTTGCACTAGGCAGCCCGTCTGCCTTCCGTACATCATCATGCGTACCATGATCACTGCTACATTGCCCAGTCACGCTGGTAACCTTCCTTACGGACGTATGATCACTATCTTGCTTACCCGCCTGGGGGTTGATTTAGTGGATGAGAAGATTCAGGAAAAGTCCTTCTCATCGCCTCTAGATTGGGAGGCTATTTGCATGTTGGGCATGCAGGATGCTCAGGTCAGTGATGAGGAGAGGAATGCGATGGTGCGCCCTCGCAGTCGCGTAGAGATAGCTGACACTGAGGTAGCTGCGGCCGCCGCTGGAGTTCATAAGGAGCCTACTGGTGATGATGACCGTATGTACATGGATGTAGACTCTATACCACCTCCTTCACCTACACATGCGGCTAGAGCTAGTACTGCATATGCGGCTGGTCCTTGACATGCGGCTGGTCCTTCTCATGCGGCTGGTCCTTCTCATGCGGCTGGTCCTTCACACCCACCTTCTGATATGATGGAGGTATTGCATGAGATCAGAGAGGCTCAGCGCAGATCTGATCTGAGGATGGGGGAGTTACTAGACACTCAGCGGGTGAGAGTGGATGAGCTACTAGACACCCAGCGTACATCAGACATGAGGATGGGATAGCTCATAGAGGCTCAGCGCCGGACTGATCAGTGGGTAGCTGATCTTATAGCTAGTCTTCAGACGACCCAGACTCAGATAGCCTGGTTGACTAGAGTCTACGCTGAGGATTATGACAGAGATCGTGAGGCACCGCCCCCTCCTTCACCTCCAGCTTCATGATTGTACTTATTTTCTTTCTTTGTACTACAGAGTAACTGTCCAGGTTGTGGACTGTACTCTGTTTTAGCTATTTGTACATGTTTGTTTATCTCTTATTGTATTTAAAATTGTTCTTCCTTTAATAGATGCATTATTATTTTTTTAAATTTGGTCTCAAACATTACTTGTGCTTATAGTGTGTTGATATTACAGTTTTTACTTTTATCCTATCTCAGTTCACAATTCGTCATGAAGGTATGCTAGTTTAGCGGACAAGGCCTGAGATGCTCTAATACCAAGTTGTCACACCCCAATTCCGCACACTTCAGAATGGTGTGATGAACCGCCAGCAAACCAACTGTTTAACCAGGATCTCGGACAAATGGAATCCAATTTATCTAAACCTCATACATCCACATTCATAATCTGAGTAAATACACAATAGCGGAAGTCTTATAGTAAAATGAACTGAGAATCTACTGTAATATTAATATTTAAATTGCAAATTATTCTGTATCAACTAAGACATAAATAAATATCAAATACATGTCTTTATTAAATTCAAATAAAGAAAACTAAAAATCTAATCGAATACACCTGAGTTGCACTCGCAAGAGGAGTCATGTGTATCTACTTCATCTACAACTTCCACCGCCGCCACGTGCCCATACACTAGAGCATTGACTTAATCTTCGACGGTAGTACCTACATCATCAACTAAAAATATTCGACGTCGAGGGGGTGAGCACACATCATGGCTCAGTGAGCAAACAAAACAATGCAACAATACATATGCATGCAGTCAATTCATATCTTTGGTCTGGTTTAAAGTTTGCAATATGCAATAGAAAGGTTTAGGTAGTCAAAGGTTAACGTTTATTGACCCCGCCTCTATACACAAGTGTGTGACGCCGCCCGAAGGTAACGTTTATCGTTGACTCATAAGCACCCAATTCATGAACATTGTACAATAAAGGTTAACGTTTATTGCTGTACAGTGCCATACCAACACGTAAGCCCCTGCTGACGAGGGCTGTAAACTGGGCTTGCAACTAACCAATCCTAATGCCAAAAAGTGTATCCAAGGCCTTACCACAGCATCCCTCAGAACGTCCATAGAGATAGAGCTAAGGCCCCCCGATAGAGTCAGAGACTACAACGACCGAGACCACATCCCCTAATGCTCTACGACGTAATAGTTCTGCTAAAGTAATGGCGATACGACGATGCTAATGCACAAGACTTCAGTTAGAGATAGAGCTAGAGTGCTGAGGCCCAGCCGATGACACCCCACCTGATACTCGCTCGCATCAAGTACACCAACCACACACATATATTCACATGCCTATTCTTATCATCATCATCATCATTATCATGTTATAAACAATAAAATAAATATGCTTGAACAAATAATAGAAATATTGGATGACATGTTGTATGCACATTACAAACATATTTGCATAGAATCAAACATGGCATTGGACTCAAGAAAAGAGAAAACAATTTATTATTAATCAATTAGTTTAGAGTTATGTTTCCTCACCTTAGCTTGCTAATAGAACCTCTTTCAAGCTTTAAGATCACCTTTATATTGTTATTATATTGCTAGAAGACCTAACAAAGTCGATAAAATTTAATTAGAATTAATTCTGAATTTAAAAATTGTTCTATTAACTGGGGGTCGGAGGTAGGGTCGGAGTAATGATCGACCCTGGGTGCGACCACCCCTATTCTGGACTTCCCGAACACTGGGGGTCGATGCTCAGGGTCTGGTAGGGTCGATTGGCCATCGACCCCCATGCGACCCCCTATTGGTTTTGGTCGATTTTCTTCCTTAAATCCATTCTTCGTGTTTGGGGTCCTATGGCTTGTTCCTATAATCCATTCTACACATGTTCTATGGTCTAGAACCATGATTCTACCACCTATATGGCTTTCATGATTTTCCCACATAATTTTCCATGAAATCCTAACCATAGATTGATGGTTTGGGTTTTTCCGAGATCATACTCTCTACATTATCGATCCTAAGGTCTTTAGCAATTCATGGAATTAGTATCCATACCTGAAAATAATACTCCTTCTCTGCAACTCTTCTCCCTTGGCCTTCTTCTCTTCTTTCCTGCTCTTTTCCTTCTCTTCCTTCTCTTCTCTTTCTCTCAATTCAATTAGGGTTGTAAAAGGAGTAAAAGAGGCTTAGGAACGTCCTATTTATAGAGTAGAAACTATTAAAATAAGTCCCATTGAGATTTGGAAAGAATCCCATTGAAATTAGGAAGCTTTCCTAATTTTCAGATTTACCGATTACCGGGGGTCGATAGGGGGATCAGAGATCCCGTCGACCTGTGGTTCCTAATGTGTCCGACCCCCCATGTAAAACTGGGGGTCTGACTTCTGTCTTGGGGGGCCCGACCCTCCCTTACTGGGTATGCTACCCTCCCTTTAATTTAAGTGTTTTTGGGTCAGTTTAATACCTAGGATCGTGATCTCCTTCACGCACTTGGTCCATTTGGCTCATCCATGATGGGTAGACCTGGTTCAAGGTGGTAATACCGGGTTAGTTTGATACGTGTCTTACACATCTTGTCCTTTTCTTCTTTTTCCTCTTTGTTCTACTTCTTCTATCATCTTTTTCATTTTTCTTCTTCTTTCTTCTTCTTCTTTCTTCTTCTTATTTTTCTTCTTCTTCATTATTCTTCTATTTTACACCATTTTGTGACAATATGGATTATAATCATTTCATGTGTTAGCATCCAAGTTTTATTTTTGTAATAATCTGTATTCAAAACTAATTCCTTTTTCTTAGGATTAAGCTACTCTCAAGCTCAACCGCATTTGGATTCCCTTTGTTTCTAGAAGATGCGGTTTAGCTTGAGTATAGGGTTTGCAACACAGATAGTCAGAAGAATAAAATTTGGATGCCTAACTGCATGAGATGATCGTGAATCATATTGCCATAAAAGGTGCAAACTGTGCTCGTGCTCTTTGAATGAAAAAGAAAACGAGGAAGAATGAAGTAGAAAGAGGAAAAAGAAGAAGAAGAAGAAGAGGACGAAGAATGAAGAAGAAGAATGAATAAGAAAGAGGAAGAGAAAGAAAAAACAAATAACGTAGAAAAAAGATGAAGAAGAAGAAAAGGAAGAAAAAGAAGAAGAATGAAGAAGAAAAAGAAAGAAAAAGAATGAAGTTGTAGAAAAAGAAGAAGAAGATGAAGATGGAAAAATGGTGAAAAAGAATGAAGAGAAAGAAGAAGAATAAGTAGAAGAAGACAAATGAAGAAGAAGAAGACGAATAAAGAAGAATGAAGAAAAGAATTAAAAAGAAGAAAGAAGAACATAAAAGAAGAAGAAGAAGAATGTAGAAGAAGAATGAAGAATGAAGAATGAAGAAGAAGAATGAAGAAAAGAATGAGAAAGAAGAACATAGAAGCAGAAGAATGAAGAAGAAGATTGTAGAAGAAGCATAAAGAACAAAGAAAAAGAATGAAGAAGAAAAAGAAGAAGATGAAGAAAGTAGTAGAAAGGAGAAGAAAGAAGAAGAATGAAGAAGAATAAGTACAAGAAGAACCAAAAAGAAAGAAAAGAATGAGAAGAAATTTTCCACAAAAAAAAGAAAAAAAGAAGAAGTAGATGTTCGTTGGCACACTTCTGAAGGGTGTTGGCGCACTTCTTCATCTTCATCTTCTTCTTTATTATTCTTCTACTTCTTCTTTCATGATGTCCTTTTTTTTTTTCTTCATTCTTCTTCTTCTGTCTTCTTTTTCCTTTTTCTTTTTCTTTCTTCTTCTTCAATCTTCTTCTTCTTTCTTCTTCTCATTCATCTTCCTATTTTTCTTCTTCTCATTCATCATCCTATTTTTCTACCTTTTTGTGACACTATGGGTTACGATCATCTCAAGTGTTAGCTTCCAAGTTTTATTTTTCTCAAAATCTGAGTTGAAGACCCAACTCCTTCTTCTTAGGATTATGCTACTTTCTAGCTCAATCGCCATTTGGATTCCCACTATTTCTAGAGGATGCGGTTGAGCTTGAGAGTATGGTTTGTAACATAGATTGTCAGAAGAATAAAATTTGGATGCCTAACTACATGAGATGATCGTGAACCATATTGTCATAAAATGGCACAAAATGTGCTCGTGCTCTTTGAATGAAAAAGTAGAAGAAGAAGAAGAAGAAGAAGAAGAGGAGAAAACAAGAAGAATGAAGAAGAAGAAAGAAGAAGAATGAAGTAGAAAGCGGAAGAAAAAGAAGAAAATAATGAAGAAAAATGATGAAGAAGAAGAAAAGAAAGAAAAAGAAAAAGAATGAAGAAGAAGAAGAACGAAGAAGAAAAAGAAAGAAGAATAATGAAGATGAAAAAGAAGAAGAAGAAGATGCAGATTGATAAATGGCGAAGAAGAAAGAGGAAAAGGAAGATGAATAAGTAGAAGAAGACGAATGAAGAAGAAGAAGACGAATGAAGAAGAATGAAGAAAAAAGATAGCATAACTTAGAAGAAAAAGAAGAATAATGAAAAAGAAGAATGTAGAAGAAGAAGGAGGAAGAAAGAAGAAGAATGGAGAATGAAGAATGAAGTAGAAAACGAAGAAAAGAATGAGAAAGAAGAACATAGATGAAGAAGAATGAAAAAGAAGAATGTAGAAGAAGCATGAAAAACAAAGAAAAAGAATGAAGAAGAAAAAGAAGAAGATGAAAAAAGTAGTTGAAAGAAGAAGAAAGAAAAAGAATGAACAAGAAGAAGTAGAAGAAGAACAAAAAAGCAAGAAGAACAATAAGAAGAATTTTACCAAAAAAAAAAAAAAAAGATGTAGAAGTTCGCTGGCGCATTTTTTTTCTTCTTCTTTATTATTCTTCCACTTCTTCTTCCAACATGTCCTTTATTCTATTTCTTCTTCATTCTTCTTCTTCCATCTTCATTTTCCTTTTTCTTCATCTTTCTTCTTCTTCATTCTTTTTTTTCTTTCTTCTTCTCATTTATCTTCTTATTTTTCTTCTTCTTCATTCTTCTTCTATTTTCCACCTTTTTGTGACACTAGGGGTGACGATCATCTCATGTGTTAGCATCCAAATTTTATTCTTCTGACAATCTGAGTTGGAGACCCCACTCCTTCTTCTTATGATTATGCTACTCTCTAGCTTAATCGCATTTGGATTCCCTCTGTTTCTAGAAGATGTGGTTGAGCTTGGGTGTAGGGTTTGCAACTCAGATTGTTAGAAGAATAAAATATGGATGCTAACTGCAAGAGATGATCGGGAACCATATTGTCATAAAATGGTGCAGAATGTACTCATGCTCTTTGAATGAAAAAGAAGGAGAAGAAGAATGAAGTAGAAAGAGGAAAAAGAAGAAGAATAAGAGGAGAAAACAAGAAGAATAAAGAAGAAAGAGGAAGATAAAGACGAAAAATAATGAAGATAAAAGACGAAGAAGAAGACAAAGAAGAAAAACAAGATGAATGAAGAAGAAGAAGAAAATAAATAAGAAGAATGAAGATGATGAAAAAGAAGAAGAAGATGAAAAATGAAGAAGAAGAATGTTAAAGAAGAATGAGGAACAAAGAAGAAGAATGAAGAATGAAGAATGAAGAAGAAGAATGAAGAAAAGAATGAGAAAGAAGAACATAGAAGAAGAAGAATGTAGAAGAAGAATGTAGAAGAAGCATAAAGAACAAAGAAAATGAATGAAGAAGAAAAAGAAGAAGATGAAAAAAGTAGTTGAAAGAAGAAGAAAGAAAAAGAATTAAGACAAAAAAGAAGAAGATGAAAAAGTAGTTGAAAGAAGAAGGAAAAAGAAGGAAGAAGAAGTTGAAGAAGAACGAAAAATAAAGAAGAATAATAAGAAGAAATTTACCACAAAAAAAGAAGAAGTAGATGTTCGTCGGCGCACTTCTGAAGGGCGCCGTCACACTTCTAATGGGCGCTGGCGCACTTCTTCATCTTCTTCTTTATTCTTCTTCCACTTCTTCTTTCAGCATGTCCTTTTTTCTTTTTCTTCTTCATTCTTCTTCTTCCGTCTTATTTTTCATTTTTCTTCTTTTTTTTTTGGGTTAATAGATAATATTATTAAAGCCCCAAAAGAAGGGGGCACATTATAAGCCGGCAATGGCTAAGCTAAAAAGCTGATAGGGCTAGAAAGCCCACATAAAGCCAAAAAAAAAAAAAACAGATTACAATTTGGAATCGAACTAGGGGACCCAACCCTAACAACTGATTAATGAACATCAAACGGCCAATTGGCCGTAAAAAACAAAACAAGGCAACGACTAGGAGGGGGCCTGATCAGCATGATGGAAAAACTGATTAGGATCCCCTAGCGATTCTTCCAGCTCTTCCCAAGACTCGTTCACTCTGGGAGCCAAAATCTGATTCTTACCTAGACCTTTTTCTCTCTCTTCCTCCCATCTTCTTTCTGTAACTTTTTCAGAATCTTCATCTTCTTCACCAATGTCATTAGCTTCTACAGGAATTTTGGGAATATTCATCTCCACAGCGGGAGCCATCATCGATTCAAGTAAATCAGAGGAAAAGGATCTAAATTTCTTACGGTAAGAATTTAGAAGAGATTCATGAATAAGGGAGGAAGGACGCATATCAGATTTCTTAAATTAGGAAGAGTTAAATTCATGACAATGATAGGGGGTATGGCCAATGGATGATAATCTGGTATCTGCTGATTCTTTACTTGGTTTATGATTAATAGGAGTGGTTTTATTTTGGTCTCCCTTACAGTTTAAGGATTGGGGGTGTGTTTTGGATAAGATTTGAGAGAGGTGGTTCAGATTTGGGCCAGGGCAGAGATTCAGGGCTTGACTAGGGTCCAAAAAAACCACCTCGGTCAAAATCTGCTGAGCACAATCTATCAAAAAAATAGGGGCATCAAGCGGTTCAGAAGGAGTCATCTCCACCTCAAATTCCAAGACCCCAAATCTGTTGGCCAGGGGCGGGACAAACTCAGACTGCCCAGAAAAATTCAAAAAAATTTTCCTAAAAGGGGGGTGGATTTGATTGCCCTGCTTATTCCAGAGGGCAGATGGCAGGGTTAGGATCAGGACCACCAAAGGGGTCGTCTGGTCTAGGCACAGGTCCACCTTTTTGGCGCCACTCAGACCGAGGGAGACTAGGCGGCAAGGATTCTTAGATCTGGTTCGGGTCTTGCCCAGATGGAGTCGTCTTCCTCACCCTCACTTTTTCTTCTTCATTCTTCTTCTTCTTTCTTCCTCTCATTTATCTTCTTATTTTCCTTCTTCTTCATTCTTCTTCTGTTTTCCACCTTTTCGTGACACTATGGGTTACCATCATCTCATGTGTTAGCATCCAATTATTATTCTTCTGACAATCTGAGTTGAAGACCCAACTCCTTCTTCTTAGGATTAATGTACTCTCTAGCTCAGTCGCATTTGGATTCCATCTGTTTCTAGAAGATGCGCTTGAGCTTGAGTGTAGGGTTTGCAACTCAGATTGTCAGAAGAATAAAATTTGGATGCTAACTGCATGAGATGATCATGAACCATATTGTCATAAAATGGTGCAAAATGAGCTCGTGCTCTTTGAATGGAAAAGAAGAAGAAGAATGAATGAATCAGAAAGAGGAAAAAGAAGATGATGAAGAGGAAACAAGAAGAATAAAGATGAAGAAAGAAGAAGAATGAAGAAAAAGAGGAAGAGAAAGAAGGAAAATAATGAAGAAGAAAGATGAAAAAGAAGAAAAAGAGGAAAAAGAAGAAGAATGAAGAATGAAAAGCAAAAAGAAAGACGAAGAATGAATATGAAGAAAATAAGACGAAGATGAGGACTGAAAAATGGCGAAGAAGAACGAAAAACAAGATGAAGAATAAGTAGATGAAGACGAATGAAGTAGAAGAAGATGAAGAAGAAAGAAGAAAAGAATGAGATAGAAGAAAAAATAACATAGAAGAAGAAGAATGAAGAAGAAAAATGTAGAAGAAGAATGAAGAACAAAGAAGAAGAATGAGGAATGAAGAATGAAGAAGATGATGAAGAAGAAGAATAATGAAGAAAACAATGAGAAGAAAGAACATAGAAGAAGATGAATGAAGAAGAAGAATGTAGAAGAAGAATGAAGAACAAAGAAGAAGAATGAAGAATAAAGAATAATGAAGAAAAAGAAGAAGTTGAAGAAAGTAGTTGAATGATGACGAATGAATAGGAAAGAAGAAGAAGAAGAACGAAAAAGAAAGAAGAATAAGTAGAAGTAAATTACCCCAAAATAAAAAAACGAAAGAGGCGCATCTGAAGGGCGTGGGTGCACTTATTCTTTTTTATTCTTCTTCCCCTTCATCATCCATCATGTCCTTCTTCTTTTTCCTCTTCGTACTACTTCTTCTGTCATCTTTTTCATTTTCCTTCTTCTTCATTCTTCTTGTTTCTTCTTCTTATTTTTCTTCTTCTTCATTCTTCTTTTGTTTTACACCATTTTTTGACAATATGGATTATAATCATTACATTTGTTAGCATCCATGTTTTATTTTTTTTGACAATCTGTGTTCAAAACCGAATTCCTTTTTCTTAGGATTAAGCTACTCTCAAGCTCAACCGCATTTGGATTCTCACTGTTTCTAGAAGATGTGGTTGAGCTTGAGTATAGGGTTTGCAACACAGATAGTAAGAAGAATAAAATTTCGATGCCTAACTGCATGAGATGATCGTGAACCATATTGCCATAATATGTGCAAACTGTGCTCGTGCTCTTTGAATGGAAAAGAAAACGAGGAAGAATGAAGTAGAAAGAGGAAAAAGAAGAAGAAGAAGAAGAAGAAGAAGAAGAAGAAGAAGAAGAGGACAAAGAATGAAGAAGAAGAATGAATAAGAAAGAGGAAGAGAAAGAAAAAACAAATAATGTAGAAAAAAGATGAAGAAGAATAAATGGAAGAAAAAGAAAAAGAATGAAGAAGAAAAAAAAAAAGAACAAAGAAGAAAAAGAAAGAAAAAGAATAAAGCTGTAGAAAAAGAAGAAGAAGATGAAGATGGAAAAATGGTGAAGAAGAATGAAGAGAAAGAAGAACAATAAGTAGAAGAAGACGAATGAAGAAGAAGAAGACGAATGAAGAAGAATGAAGAAAAGAATGAAAAAGAAGAAAGAAGAACATAGAAGAAGAAGAAGAAGAAAGTAGAAGAAGAATGAGGAACAAAGAAGAAGAATGAAGAATGAAGAATGAAGAAGAAGAATGAAGAAAATAATGAGAAAGATGGACATAGAAAGAGAAGAATGAAGAAGAAGAATGTAATAGAAGCATGAAAAACAAAGAAAAATAATGAAGAAGAAAAATAAGAAGATGAAGAACGTAGTTGAAAGGAGAAGAAAGAAGAAGAAAGAAGAAGAAGAAGTAGAAGAAGAACCAAAATGAAAGAAGAAGAATGAGAAGAAATTTTCCACAAAAAATGAAAAAAAAGAAGTAAAAGTTCGTTGGCACACTTCTGAAGGGTGCTGGCGCACTTCTTCATCTTCATCTTCTTCTTTATTCTTCTTCTACTTCTTCTTTCATCATGTCCTTTTTTATTTTTCTTCTTCATTCTTCTTCTTCCGTCTTCTTTTTTCTTTTTCTTTTTCTTTCCTCTTCTTCAATCTTCTTCTTTTTTCTTCTTCTCATTCATCTTCCTATTTTTCAACCTTTTTGTGACACTATGGGTTACGATCATCTCATGTGTTAGCATCAAAGTTTTATTCTTCTGAAAATCTGAGTTGAAGACCCAACTCCTTCTTCTTAGGATTAAGCTACTTTCTAGCTCAATCGCATTTGGATTCCCACTATTTCTAGAGGATGCGGTTGAGCTTGAGAGTATGGTTTGCAACACAGATTGTGAGAAGAATAAAATTTGGATGCCTAACTACATGAGATGATCGTGAACCATATTGTCATAAAATGGTGCAAAATGTGCTCGTGCTCTTTGAATGAAAAAGAAGAAGAAGAAGAAGAAAATAAAATAAGAAGAATGAAGAAGAAGAAATAAGAAGAATAAAGAAGAAAGACGAAGAGAAAGAAGAAAAATAATGAAGAAAAAAGATAAAGAAGAAGAAAAGAAAGAAAAAGAAAAAGAAGGAAGAAGAAGAAGAACGAAGAAGAAAAAGAAAAAAGAATAATGAAGATGAAAAAAAAGAAGAAGAAGATGCAGATTGAAAAATGGCAAAGAAGAAAGAAGAAAAGGAAGAAGAATAAGTAGAAGAAGACGAATGAAGAAGAAGAAGAAGATGAATGAAGAAGAATGAAGAAAAGAATGAAAAAGAACAAAGCATAACATAGAAGAAGAAGAAGAATGAAGAAGAAGAATGTAGAAGAAAAAGGAGGAAGAAAGAATAACAGCGGAGAATGAAGAATGAAGAAGAAGAATGAGGAAAAGAATGAGAAAGAAGAACATAGATGAAGAAGAATGAAAAAGAAGAATGTAGAAGAAGCATGAAGAACAAAGAAAAAGAATGAAGAAGAAAAAGAAGAAGATGAAAAAAGTAGTTGAAAGAAGAAGAAAGAAAAAGAATGAAGAATAAGAAGTTGAAGAAGAACAAAAAAGAAAGAAGAAGAATAAGAAGATATTTACCAGGAAAAAAAAATGAAGTAGAAGTTCGCTGGCGTACTTCTTCATCTTCTTCTTTATTCTTCTTCCACTTCTTCTTCCAGCATGTCCTTTATTCTTTTTCTTCTTCATTCTTCTTCTTCCATCTTCATTTTCCTTTTTATTCATCTTTCTTCTTCTTCATTCTTTTTCTTCTTTCTTCTTCTCATTTATCTTCTTATTTTTCTTCTTTTTCATTCATCTTCTGTTTTCCACCTTTTTGTGACACTAGGGGTGACGATCATCCCATGTGTTAGCATCCAAGTTTTATTCTTCTGACAAACTGAGTCGGAGACCCAACTCCTTCTTCTTAGGCTTATGCTACTCTCTAGCTTAATCGCATTTGGATTCCCTATGTTTCTAGAAGATGCGGTTGAGCTTGGGTGTAGGGTTTGCAACTCAGATTGTTAGAAGAATAAAATATGGATGCTAACTGCATGAGATGATCGGGAACCATATTGTCATAAAATGGTGCAGAATGTGTTCGTGCTCTTTGAATGAAAAAGAAGAAGAAGAAGAAGAAGAAGAAGAAGAAGAAGAAGAAGAAGAATGAAGCAGAAAGAGGAAAAAGAAGAAGAATAAGAGGAGGAAACAAGAAGAATGAAGAAGAAAGAGGAAGATACAGAAGAAAAATAATGAAGATGAAAGACGAAGAAGAAGAAAAAGAAGAAAAAGAAGAAGAATGAAGAAGAAGAAGAAGAAAAAGAAAGAAGAAGAAAAAGAAAGAAGAAGATTGAAGATGAGGAAAAAGAAGAAGAAGATGAAGAATGAAGAAGAAGAATGTTAAAGAAGAATGAGGAACAAAGAAGAAGAATGAAGAATGAAGAATGAAGAAGAGGAATGAAGGAAAGAATGAGAAAGAAGAACATATAAGAAGAAAAAAGTAGAAGAAGAATGTAGAAGAAGCATAAAGAACAAAGAAAATGAATGAAGAAGAAGAAGAAGAATATGAAGAAAGTAGTTGAAAGAAGAAGAAAGAAAAAGAATGAAGACAAAAAAGAAGAAGATGAAAAAGTAGTTGAAAGAAGAGGAAGGAAAAAGAAGGAAGAAGAAGTTGAAGAAGAACGAAAAAGAAAGAAGAAGAATAAGAAGAAATTTACCACAAAAAAAAAAAAGAAGTAGAAGTTCGTCGGCGCACTTCTGAAGGGCGCCGTCGCACTTCTAATGGGCGCTGGCGCACTTCTTCATCTTCTTCTTTGTTCTTCTTCCACTTCTTCTTTCAGCATGTCCTTTTTTCTTTTTCTTCTTCATTCTTCTTCTTCCGTCATCTTTTTCCTTTTTCTTCTTTTTTTTTTGGGGCAAATGGACAATATTATTAAAGCCCAAAAAGAAGGGGGTACACGACAAGCCGACCATGGCTAAGCTAAAAAGTTGACAGGCCTAGGAAGCCCTACATAATGCCAAAAAAAAAGAAACAGATTACAATTTGGAATCGAACTAGGGGCCCCAACCCTAACAACTGATTACTGAACATCAAACCGCCAATTGGCCATAAAAAAACAAAACAAGGCAATGACTAGGAGGGGGCCTAATCAGCATGATGAAAAACTGGTTAGGATCCCCCAGCGATTCGTCCAGCTCTTCCCAAGACTCGATCTTTCTGGGAGCCAAAATCTGATTCTTACCTAGAACTTTTTCTCTCTCTTCCTCCCACCTTCTTTCTGTAACTTCTTCAGAATCTTCATCTTCTCCACCAATGTCATTAGCTTCTGCAGAAATTTTGGGAATATTCATGTCCACAGCAGGAGCCATCATCGATTCAAGTAAATCAGAGGAAAAGGATCTAAATTTCTTACGGTAAGAATTTAGAACAGATTCATGAATAAGGGGGGAAGGACGCATATCAGATTTCTTAAATCAGGAAGAGTTAAATTCATGACAATGATAGGGGGTATGGCCAATGGATGATAATCTGGTATCTGCTGATTCTTTACTCGGTTTATGATTAATAGGAGTGGTTTCATTTTGGTCTCCCTTACAGTTTAAGGATTGGGGTGAGTTTTGGATAAGATTTGAGAGGGGTGGTTCAGATTTGGGCCAGGGCAGAGATTCAGGGCTTGACTAGGGTCCAAAAAAACCTCCTCGGTCAAAATCTGCTGAGCACAATATATCAAAAAAACTGGGGCATCAAGTGGTTCAGAAGGAGTCATCTCCACCTCAAATTCCAAGACCCAAAATCTGTTGGCTAGGGGCGGGACAAACTCAGACTGCCCAGAAAAATTAAAAAAAAAAATTTAAAAGGGGGGGTGCATTTGATTTCCCTGCTTATTCCAGAGGGCAGATGGCAGGGTTAGGATCAGGACCACCAAAGGGGTCGTCTGGTCTAGACACGGGTCAACCTTTTTGGCGCGACTCTGGCCGACGCAGACTAGGTTGCAAGGATTCTTGGATCTGGTTCGGGTCTTGCCCAGATGGAGTCGTCTTCCTCACCCGCACTGTTTCTTCTTCTTTCTTCTTCTTCTTTCTTCTTCTTCTTTCTTCTTCTCATTCATCCTCTTATTCTTCTTCTTCTTCATTCTTCTTCTATTTCCCATCTTTTTGTGACTATGGGTTACGATCATCTCATGTAATAGCATCCATGCATTATTCTTCTGACAATCTGAGTTGAAGGCCAACTCATTCTTCTTAGGATTAAGCTACTCTCTAGCTCAATCGCATTTGGATTCCCTTTGTTTCTAGAAGATGTGGTTGAGCTTGAGTGTAGGGTTTGCAACTCAGATTGTCAGAAGAATAAAATATGGATGCTAACTGCATGAGATGATCGTGAACCATATTGTCATAAAATGGTGCAAAATGTGCTTAAGCTCTTTGAATGAAAAAGAAGATGAAGAAGAATGAAGCAAAAAGTGGAAAAAAGAAGAAGAAGAAAAGGAGCAAACAAAAAGAATGAAGATGAAGAAAGAAGAAGAATGAAGAAGAAAGAGGAAGAGAAAGAAGAAAAATAATGAAGAAGAAAGACGAAGAAGAAGAAAAAGAAGAAAAGGAAGAAGAATGAAGAAGAATAAGAAAAAGAAGAAGAATGAAGAAGAAGAAGAAAAAGAAAGAAGAAGAATGTAGATGAAGAAGAAGAAGAAGAAGATGAAGATTGAAATATGGCGAAGAAGAATGAAGAAAAAGAAGAAGAATAAGTAGAAGAAAATGAATGAAGAAAAAGAAGACGAATGAAGAACAATGAAGAAAAGTATGAAAAAGAAGAAAGAAGAACATAGAAGAATGAAGAAGAAGAATGTTGAAGAAGAATGAGGAACAAAGAATGAAGAATGAAGAATGAAGAAGAAGAATGAAGAAAAAAATGAGAAAAAAGAACATAAAACAAGAAGAATGAAGAAGAGCATGTAGAACAAGCATGAATAACAAAGAAAAAGAATGAGGAAGAAAAGAAGAAGATGAAGAAAGTAGTTGAAAGAAGAAGAAAGAAAAATAAAGAAGAAGAAGAAGTAGAAGAAGAACGAAAAAGAAAGAAGAAGAATAAGAAGAAATTCACCCAAAAAAATGTAGAAGTGCGCTGGTGTACTTCAGAAGGATGCAGGCACACTTCTCAATTGCGCTGGTGCACTTCATCATCTTCTTCTTCATCTTTATTCTTCTTCTACTTCTTCTTTCACCATGTCCTTTTTTTTCCATTTCTTCTTTATTCTTCTTCTTCCGTCTTCTTTTTCCTTTTTCTTCTTCTTTCTTCTCCTTCATTCTTCTTCTTCTTTCTTCTTCTCATTCATCTTCTTATTATTTTTCTTCTTCATTCTTCATCGATTTTCCACCTTTTTGTGACATTATGGGTTACGATCATCTCTTGTGTTAGCATCCAGTTTTTATTTTTCTGACAATCTGAGTTGAAGACCCAAATCCTTCTTCTTAGGATTAAGTTACTCTCTAGCTCAATCGCATTTGGATTCCCTCTATTTCTAGAAGATGCAAATGAGCTTGAGTGTAGGGTCTGCAACTTTGATTGTCAGAAGAATGAAATATGGATGCTAACTACATAAGATGATCGTGAACCATATTGTCAGAAAATGGTACAAAATGTGCTCGTGCTTTTTGAATGAAAAAGAAGAAGCAGAAGAATGAAGCAGAAAGAGGAAAAAGAAGATAAAGAAGAGGAGGAAAGTAGAAAAATGAAGAAAAAAAATTTCTAAAGGGCGCTGGCGCAACTCAGATTGTCAAAAGAATAAAATATGGATGCTAACTGCATGAGATGATTGTGAACCATATTGTCATAAAATGGTGCAAAATGTATTCCTACTTTTTGAATGAAAAAGAAAAAGAAGAAGAAGAAGAGGAGGAAACAAGAAGAATGAAGAAGAAGAAAGAAGAAGAATGAATAAGAAACAGGAAGAGAAAGAAGAAAAATAATGAAGAAGAATGACGAAGAAGAAGAAAAAGAAGAAAAAGAAGAAGAATGAAGAAGAAGAAGTAAAAGAAAGAGGAAGAATGACGATGAAGAAAAAGAAGAACAAGATGAAGATTGAAGAAGAAGAATGTAGGAGAAGAATGGGGAACAAAGAAGAAGATTGAAGAATGATTTACCCAAAAAAAGAAGATTAAAGAATGATGAATGAAGAAGAATGAAGAAAAGAAGGAGAATGAAGAACATAGAAGAAGAAGAATGAAGAAGAAGAATGTTGAATAAGCAAAAAGAACGAAGACGAGAAAGAAGAAGATGAAAAAGTAGTTGAAAGAATAAGAATGAAAAAGAAAGAAGAAGAAGAAGTAGAATAAGAACGAAAAAGAAAGAAAAAGAATAAGAAGACATTTACCAAAAAAAAAAGAAGTAGAAGTTCACTGTTAGACCCGCACTCCGTAAACCCGGTCTAAACCTTGGTTTTGTGTCATAATAGGTCTTCCGATCATCACCGGGCCAGACGGGACGAGAGGATGACAAGCAGGTATGAAATCGGATCAAAGACGGTCAAATATTCATCATTTTATGTTGACCGGTCGATGGTGCTGGTCGACCGGTCAGCTCTGCGCAGCTGAGTGCGGAGATCCGGAATTGGATCTATGTGGTCCTCATTTTCCTAAACCCTAATGCCTGAACTTTCCTAATCCTAATAGGGTTACTAAACCCTAATTCTAGCCTATAAATACACCCTTAAACCTCCTCAAATCCTTTCCATTGTCTCTAGCAAACCCTAGAGAAGAGAAAGAGGTTGGAAAGGAGAAGGGGCTAGGAAGAAGAAGAAGTGCCGCCATTACCGTTCGACGACGCTCACGCTACACCAGTCAACGGTAAGTGTTTGAATCAATCTTCTTACCCTATGTTAGTTATGTGGGTGGATCAATACCATGCAAAGTAGGTATTGATCTAAAACCTAAATTGGCCAATAAACCCTAAGTTTCCGTCAAACCCTAGATTCGAGTTTCGAGATGATATTCATCGAAACGAGACTTGAATGAGTTGGGGATAACTCTAACTCAATGATTAGACTTAGAATGGATAGGAGAAACCTTGGAAATCCATGGAGGATGATCGACGGCAGTCGAAAAGCCCATGTATGGTCTTCCGGAGACATACCGGTCGACTATACCGGTTGCACATAGTGCGACCGGTATGTTGCCACCGGTATCCCTCGGTAGGCTGGTCTGTGGGGACCGGCTGACCATACCGATCGCCAGTCTTTCCCACAGAGCTGCAACCGGTACATGCCACCGGTCAGCTCTGTGAGGGTATTTTGTAACCATGTTGGTTTTCGACCAACATGAAACCCTAAGCAATATATTCTAATGAAACCCTAATAACATTGTAGGACTTTGTGACTTCCCGTTTGGATCTTGCAACGTGGAGCAAGCTAACAAACGAGCGTCAGGTAAGGGAATTTGACCTAAACCTAATAATTAATGGACAGTAAGTCGATGTTAATCACCTGAATATCTATGATGTGATGTTTGTGTATATTCACATGCCATCCTTTACTTTCAGTTATTATTATTGTTCATGCATTGATAGGAATGTAATTGTTAAGCATGTGATTGTTCTCGTTAGTGTGTGGAGTGGGGCATGGGCCTGGGATCGCTCCTCACACTAGTATCTTTTGTAGTATTCAGTCTTAACATGCTTGATACGGGTGGGGCATCAGGGGAAGGTCGTGGTACGGTGGTCTCTGATATTGATGTTGGCCTGGCCATGGTTATGTGGCACTGTGGTCTCCGAGTTGACACTGGCTTGTCCACGATGCTTTAGCTCTATCTCTATGCCGTAGGGAGTTATGTTGGGATAGGGTCTACCTGCGTATTGTTTCTATCCTAGTGGGTTAGTTGCGGATAGGGCATCAGGGGAGGTGTGGGAATGCCTTAGCTCTATCTCTATGTCGTAGACGACTGTGCTGGGATAGAGCATACATTGATGACATATAGGATTGGTTAGTTGCGAGCCCAGTTTGTGAGCCCTGGCCAGTAGGGGCTTAGGTACTGGTATGGGTAGAGTATCAGGGGAGGTACGGGGGTATCTTAGCTCTATCTCTATTCCATGATGGGTGCATGTGGGCCAATGGGGGTGTGATCCATGAGGTGCCACACACTCGTGTATAGAGGTGCGGGGGCCCACCAAACCTTTCTATAGCACATTGCAAACTTAAAACCAGACCACAGCATAAAATGATTGTTACTCATGCATAATATTGTGAAACTGTCTGATTGTCTTGCTGAGCTAAGTTGTGAGCTCACCCTTTGTATATATACATGTTTTAGATGTTGATGCAGGTTACACTGTGGAAGACTACATGAATGCTCCGACTTATGGTGGTGTTGCTGCGTTAGATGTACAGGCAGGAGAGGACGAGCATGACGCTTCATGCGAGTGCCCTTTCTGCGTGTACCTTTGATTGGTTTTATTTATTTATTTTCTTTATTTTTTATTGGATTAAAGAGATGTAATGATATTATATTATTTGTTTGGATTTGAATAATTTGGTATTTTATTTAAAGTTATAATTAGATTCTCAGTTCATTATATTTTAAAGACTTCCACTGTATTATTTATATTCTGATTGTGGTTATGTGTAATGGTTTGTACGAGTGGACACGGCCTATTCGAGATCCTGGTGTGAACCGTTGGTTCGATGATGGTTCACTCACACCATTCTGGTTGGATCAGAATTGGGGTGTGACATTCACGGGGGCACTTCTGAAAGGCGCCAACGCACTTTAGAAGTGCACCGGTGCACTTCTTCATCTTCTTCTTTTTTCGTCTTCCACTTCTTCTTTCATCATGTCTTTTTTTCTTTTTCTTCTTCATTTTTCTTCTTCCGTCTTCTTTTTCCTTTTTCATCTTCTTTCTTATTCTTCATTCTTCTTTTTCTTTCTTCTTCTCATTCATTTTCTTATTTTTCTTCTTCTTCATTCTTCTTCTGTTTTCCACCTTTTTGTGACACTATGGGTTATGATCATCTCATGTGTTAGCATCCAAGTTTTATTCTTCTGACAATCTGAGTTGAAGACCCAACTCCTTCTTCTTAGGATTAAGCTACTCTCTAGCTCAATCGCATTTAGATTCCCTCTGTTTCTAGAAGATGCGGTTGAGCTTGAGTGTAGGGTCTGCAACTCAGATTGTCAGAAGAATAAAATACGGATGCTAACTACATGAGATGATCGTGAACCATATTCTCATAAAATGATGCAAAATGTGCTCGTGCTCTTTGAATGAAAAATAAGAAGAAGAAGAAGAAGAGGAGGAAACAAGAAGAATGAAGATGAACAAAGAAGAGGAATGTAGAAGAATGAATAAGAGAAAGAAGAAAAATAATGAAGAAGAAATACGAAGAAGAAGAAAAAGAAGAAAAAGAAGAATGAAGAGAAAGAAGAAAAAGAAAATAGAAGAATAAAGATGAAGAAAAAGAAGAAGAAGATGAAGATTGAAGAACAAGAATGTAGAAGAAGAATGAGGAACAAAGAAGAAGATTGAAGAATGAAGATTGAAGAAGAATGAAGAAGAGAATGAGAAAGAAGAACATAGAAGTAGAAGATTGAACAAGAAGAATGTAGAAGAAGCATAAAGAACAAAGAAAAAGAATGAAGACGTAAAAGAAGAAGATGAAAAAGTAGTTGAAAGAAGAAGAACGAAAAAATAGAAGAAGAAGAAGTAGAATAAGAACGAAAAAGAAAGAAGAAGAATAAGAAGAAATGTACCACAAAAAAAAAAAAAAGAAGTAGAAGTTCGCGGGCGCACTTCTTCATCTTCTTCTATATTATTCTTCCACTTCTTCTTTCATCATGTCCTTTTTTCTTTTTCTTCTTCATTCTTCTTCTTCCGTCTTCTTTTTCCTTTTTCTTCTTCTTTCTTCTTCTTCATTCTTCTTCTTCCTTCTTCTTCTCATCCATCTTCTTATTTATCTTCTTCTCGATTCTTCTTCTATTTTCCACCTTTTTGTGACACTATGGGTTACGATCATCTCATGCGTTAGCGTCCAAGTTTTATTCTTCTGACAATTTGAGTTAAAGTCCTAACTCCTTCTTCTTAGGATTATGTTACTCTATAACTCAATTGCATTTGGATTTCCTCTGTTTCTAGAAGATGCGGTTGAGCTTGAGTGTAGGGTCTGCAACTCAAATTGTCAGAAGAATAAAATATGGATGCTAACTGCATGAGCTGATCGTGAACCATATTGTCATAAAATGGTGCAAAATATGCTCGTGCTCTTTGAATGAAAAAGAAGAAAAAGAAGAATGAATCAAAAAGTGGAAAAAGAGGATGAAGAAGAGAGGAAAGAAGAAGAATGAAGATGAAGAAATAAGAAGAATGAAGAATAAAAAGGAAGAGAAAGAA